>VZTG01005676.1:530505-605283 GCA_013397845.1 Melanocharis versteri | reverse complement strand
GCGGGTGCTCTCCGAAACTTCTCGGGGCAGTGCTGTGGTCCTCCCGGGCGGGGGGAGGATGGGGCTGGTGACCTTCGCGGCGGCTGGGGCCGTGGCGTGTTTTGAGGGTGCGTTTTCTTCTCACGCCTCGCTGCCCTCTAGTTACTGCTGAATAATGCTCTGCTTTACGAACCCACGAGCCCGTACCTGACGGGCATTGTGGGGGGTGTCAGCATGCCGTTTTGGGATTACTTGCACATTTCTTGAGACTTTAGGATGCATCAAGTTGCATAGTTGAAGCGGGGGGGGAATGATACGTGAAGTCGCTGAAGAAGTATTTTATCTGTGGTCTAAACGACGCTAGCAGTAGGGGATAAGTTTGGGTAAGCAAGACATTAAATAACTGAGCAACGTGCAAAGATTATCAAGGTTCAGCACCATAATTGTGTCTCAGTTGTTGTAGGTAGTTAATACTGTGTTAGGAGTCGCAAAGGTGTATAGATCCTGTTCTCAGACGGCTTATTGGTAGGGCTGTGCTGAAACTGCAGAGTATTTATTTTGTTTACAGTGACTGTTAATCTACCCCAGACAGTGTGTGTTCTTTTCCGGCTTATGTGCACTGCAAAAGTAGGATGTTTTAAAGACTGGAATGGTCTTGGGCCAACTCGTTTTCTGTTTTGATTTTCTCTGCAAAACTCGGTTTTACTGACTTCTTACCTTTCATGTGTAGCCTGCATGCCCACTAGCTATTCCAGCTCTAAGAAGTGTGTTCAGTTATAGGAGCAGGACTGGCTTTATCCCACGGCTGTTTGTTTCATCCTCTGTTTGGGTGCTTGGTACTTGTCGGGCCTTCCCAGTTTCACAGACCTGTTAAGAACCTCTGGAGAGTGAGCAGACATAAACCCAAGATGTTCTTTCTCTGTCAGACATGGCTCTGTGTCTAAAATGATTTGTAAAAGATGATTTGTTATACTATACCTTCTTGTCATGCATTGTTGGAAATCAGAGAACTAAGTAATTTTTTTAAAGGACTGGAGAAAGAGATGAGAAAATGAATCCCTTGGTGGCTTCCTTAATATTTAACTGTGTTGGCAGATATTAAGGGTAAATAATCATGAAGTGTGTAATTCTGGTCACATGCCAACTAAGTTGTTTTACAATGTATTTTTAGGAGGTTTTAAAGTACTTCCCCTATGTTTTCATGTAGGCAGTTGTAACTTTGGTTACAACTCTTAAAAGATACTGCATAGTGCAGTTACAAATCCTTAATTCATTTTTCACATTAGCATTTCATATATTGCAAAATTTGAGATGGAGATGGTGCTGGTTTTGACAAACTTTCTGCTCAAGTACGTAATAGGTAGTGTAACTTAACAGACATTAATTATGCAATGATAGTGCTTCCCATTAGTAAATGGCAAGCAGTAAAAACAACTTGTTTACCTCTAAAAGCAAATATTGCACTAATCTTTCTGAATAGCTGTTGGTGATCAGAAAGGAGTTGTCTAGAAAACCAGAATCTGGAGAGGCCCACGGAGAACAGAGAATAGATAATATTATTTCTTTCATTTAGATGAAGCGGGGAGCACAGCAACTGAACACACCGCAGCTCTTTATATTCCTGTAATGTGGGTTTTCAAAAGAAATGCAGAATTCTCTTTGTACCTTCTGAATCATGGGGCAAAAAGACATGTTTTGGAGGAGGCCTCCTCTGCAGGAGTGATGTTGTGCGGGAAGAGTGTCTTTCTGACTGATGTTTCCGTGTATGGGCATGTCAACTGAGCATGGCTGGGGATGAAGCGTCTGAGCACCGGTGTGTTCAGTTCAGAACAAATCCATAAATCTTATAGGTTGTCTTCAGTTTGCCAGTTTACTCTCGTCTACAGTGGCCTGAAAAGGGTAACGCAGAGAAATTCAAGATCTGCATTCTGCTGATGTGTTTTCCTTTCAGCTTGGTCAGGCCTTTTGTGGGGAATCGTTCTCAGCTGGTAGCCATAGGCTGAGTTGAGGCCAAACAATGAGCAGTCTTTGTTTTGACACTGATGTAAGGTAAAGCTGTGCAAGGAAATGGGTGAATGACTAAGGAGGAAGGAGCTGCTGTGTGTTGTGGTACTGCAGCCATATCTGTGGAAGATGCTAAAAGGCCTACCATTGTATCTGGAAGGCCTGGTGATGCCAGTGTCACAGTGCCAGTATTTCACACCACAGGTATTCCTGTTAGGTTAAACAGGTTACAGTGCACTGACTACAGGATTGCTACTCAGCATGAGTAAAGGAAAATCTTCTCCAGAAGAAAAATTGCTCCAGACTGTGCAGGGGAACCTGCACTGGAAGTGCTTTGTCATTCATTTGGGTCTGGATCCAGCCACAACATTAATCAATGCTGTTTATCTGCACGGAGCAAATAATAGCCTCGGAGTATGCTGCATAAAGGACATGCCTGTTTTTTGTTTTCTAAGACTTTGTATTGTGTACCTTCATTGATTGTTTGAGAGGAAAATTCTCTGTGTATTATCTATTTGTAATAAAGTCTCAACTAGGCTATTCTTTCTTAAAGAACAATGGATTTTGCTTTTGTAGCTTGTAAACTATAAAACACCCTCAGTGATTTTCAGTACCAATCTTTAAAGCTGTTACGTATAATCTATGTAAAACCAAGGAGGCAAAATTTTAGAAGGCAATACATGATAGGATATAAGAAATGCCATACTGAGATTTTTTCACGTTTATGGTTCAATTCTGCAGGTTTTTCTCAACTTTTTTGTGAGTGTAGTAATAATGCGAGAATAGATGAGACTACATGAGATCAAAGGTCCTTCTAAACCATTCTGTCTTGTCTAGTGGAGGATTATAAACAGTAGAATACACAGGCTGATCAGGTGCTGAAAGCTTAGATCAAAATGTATAGCTGAGCTAACATGTTAGCCACAGCTAGAACCGTCTTCCATACATTTGGCTATGTCATGTGCTTGGTTTTTTTTATGCTTTGGCTTCAACAAAATCCCTGAGACAGTGAGTTTTACAGTTTTATCATGTGTTTTGTTTAAGGGGGACAATATCCCTCTTTGTTTGCTTTAAATTGCCTGACAATTTTAATGTGTGTTCTATTATTCTTCTACCTGAGTGAATATTTTTATTTCACTTTCTCTCTGGTCTTTAGTAGAGTATTACCATGTCCTCCTTGTCTTCTTTCAGACATTTCCAAGCTGAGGTTTTCTATTGCCTCTTCATACATGAGCATAATTCTATCACTCTGCTCATCCTTGTGCTCTTTCTCTGAAGATTTTATTTAACTGTTTGAAAGCTGTGGAGCCCAGAACCACCTGTCAGGTTTAAGTCATGACAGCATAAAAGACTGACAATGACTCCTCATTTTTTTTCCATTTCCTTAAGGGTTCTTGCTATCCTGCTTATTCTGTTTTACTGTCAGAAGGCATTTTTCTGATGCTTTCAGAGTATCATGTAAAGTGAATTCATGATGTTTTTGCTGCTTAGTAATACGTTTTTTAAAGCTCATCTGACAGTGTACAGCACCTCAATACAGTTAAAAATGAAGACGGGTTGTTTTCTCATATTTTCCCTAGTCTGCACTTCTTGGCCCTCATTTCTATTTACTATTTTATTCTCTAGTCCCTTGGTGTCGTGAGTCCTTCCTGCAGTTCTTGTAGCCAGTTTTAGATTTGACTCTCCTAAATAATCTGGTATTGTCTGCAGCGTTTTTCACCTCATTATTTGCCTGCCTGTCCTACTGGAAGTAATATTATTTATTATTTATGGATATGAGAAACAGCACATATGCCAGCACATATTCTTGTGGAGAATCCTTCATGGTTATTTTTTCTTCATTGAAAAACTGGCCATTTGTTCCTGTCCTTTTTTCCTTAACTTTTAATTCTGTAGTATGTCATGAAAGGATGAAACCCCCTTTTCCTTTGGTGATTTTGTTTCTTTATTGGCCTATAGGAAACTTTTCAGTAATATTTTGGAAGATCCAAATACAATACTTGTTTGTCCTCTGCATGCTTATTGAGTTATTCAAGAACTTTACTTAACTTTAAACAATTTTGTACAAAAATGTCATACTTCACAAACACTGTCTTTTCCCCAGTATATGGTGTTATTAATCTTTCGAGATTGGACTCTTTTAGATACAGGCAAGCCATCCAGTTGGCAAAGAATGAATGATCAGTCAGTACATAATTTTATATCATTTATTCAGGAAAACTAATCAAAAGTTTAAGGTTTCGGAAGTGTAACTTCAGAATGATTATCAGAGCGGTTATCAAGATGTTAAAGTCAATTAAATAGGGAACTAAACATTCAGAAAGTACTTCTTCAGTAGTTCTCTGATGTGGAATACTGTGTACTGAAGAAGGTACTTAAGTTTGGTATTTTTCAAGTAATCTTATGTGCTTCAGACTGTTACAGTGAAGTGGAATGACTGTGAGAAGTTTAATCAAGGGAATCTGTCAAGAAACAAGTTGTAAGAATTTTTAAAAAAATTACAGAATTGCCTCTGTAGTGCTGAGACAAGGACTGCCAGAGAGTGCTTTTTCCCTGGCTTTAGGTCTGTGCCTAATGGAGAACATAATGCTTTGTATGCTAGCTTCAGGGAAGCCAGAGAACAGAATGAGCCCCAGAAAGGCTTAATGTGCTGATGATACTGAGATAACCACAAACTGCAGCAAAGTGCTTCAAACTAGTAATTGAAAGATAGTCCTCCTCCTGCAGAGAATAGCAAATTAGCTGGGGAAATAATCTTTCTAAATGCTATATCATCTTCAGCAGTTAACAGTATCTGGGAAAAAACCCCAAACCCTCTAAAAATTGAAGTTCTTTTAATTTCTTGCTTGTACAAGAAGAGAGACCATAGTGCTAGACCAGTGTTAACACCTGGCAGGGTAACGCACTGGACAAATGGGGTGTTATGGCCCCAGAAAGGTGTGCCCAAAGAAATATTGGACTGTGTGACTGGACATTTTCCAATTTGGTGGCCAGACCCTTGACCAGGGAGATGCCCTTGGGGATAGTAAAAAAGGCTTTTAAAGCACTGCTTTGATAGATATGAAAAATTAATGTTGTACTTGTTTCTGAGGCAAAGAAGTTCAAAGAACAGTTAGTGATGATGGCATGACTTGAGTAGATTTATGTTTATGTGACTGCAGCTTAAAAACAAGCTGAGTCACTTACATGCTTATTCATATTGCCTCTTATTTTCCTATCTGGAGTTTTTTTATCAGTGATAGGCAGTGGTTACTTTGAAAATAATATTTGATTTAGCTGGAATAAAGTTTTGGCTTTACGGGAAGTGAGAGACACTACAGAAGTGAAGCAGAAGTTATTTTCCCAGAAACTGCTGAACTTCTCCAGGCTGAGGAATAAAAAAGCTTTCAAGCATTAAGACAAGGAATCAAGTCTTACCCTCTCATGTATCTTTGCATTCATCCAGCAGCACACAAGGGACTTGACTCCATTTAGCTAGGCACTTACACTATGTAAGAATTAAAGGGTATGAGTAATGATATTGACTCCAGTTGGAAAACTCAGATTTGGAAGTTGTATGTACACCTGAAAAGGTTGCAGAATTGGAGTATTACGGCCTGATTAACCTTTTATTACTTAAATCTGTCAGAAGAAATCATGCAGCAGCAACTACGGAGTCAGTGTTTATAAGTAATAAGGAAAAAAGTATAAATATTGCACCAACATAATTCTGAGATAAATTTTTTTAAAAAGCATAGTTATGAGCAGATACAGTAATATCAAAGGGCTTGTTTTTGTCATCATGATACAGTTTCAAGTGGAATACTTCCTTCTCTTATGGGTACCACATACAAAAATATTTCTTAACTGGGAAGAGAGTTCAGGTAATCATAAGAAAATTATTTAAAGAATTGACATCCAAGAAAAAAAATGAGCTAAACATAAAACATGGTTAAATTACTGCTGCAGTGAGACATGAGAGCAGTCTGGATCTATGAGGTTGCTAGAAGCAATGCAAAGAAAGGAAGGAGTCATTCATTCATGTACATAGGTATAAAAATGTAATTGCAAAACAGTCAGCAGAGGCTTAATAAAGAGAATATTTTCAGAAAATGAGGTCCGTTAGCAAGGAAAACAGTTTCCCAGAGGAGGGGGAGAAAGATTCTGTATATAAGCAAACCAAAATAAAACCTGAATTGGATGAACATATGTAAAACTAATTTAAAAAGCAACATGTAGTTGTAAGGAAAATGTATTGGGTAATTTAAGAGCCTTTTACAGTTCCAGTAAAGTCAGACAGACTACAAACATGTGGTAGAAACTGAGAATTAAAAATGCTTTTCTCCCATGGATTTTTATGGTTTGGGATGATAGAAATAGCATTTTTAAACAATAACCTACATACCTTGCTTTTTGTCAGTTTCTGGTGCAGTGATAAGTGAAGCACACCATATTGATCATGGTCAGGCCAAATTCTATCCTGGTTAACTTTTGGGGTGTTGAATCATTGCATATGTGGCTGACATACTTTATATTTTGTTCTACACAGGAATAAATTCCAAAGGCATTTCAGTGCAGTGTTGTAGAGTATTTACTAGAGTATCACACAACTATTAAAGTGTGGCCATGATTCTGTTGTGCTAGGTTATATGCAAATACTTAATTAAAAAATTGGTTCAGTTCCTATCTTAAGAGTCTGTTGGACATACTGGAGGAAGCAGATAAATCCAAAGTAGTACTACGATGGTAATAGTCAGTTTTATGTTTCCTGACCTATTTCTTTGCATTTTAGCAAAGGGCAGTTTTGAGTGGGAGTTAGAGAAAAACAGAAAGTTGGTGAGGTTTGGAAACATGTCTTTAAGCATAGGGACAATATCAGAGAAAATGAAATGATCTGGCTACTCTTTCCATTCCTCTGCTATAAGGATAAAACTTAATGTTTCATTACTGAATATGAAATGACAGATGAAGCAGAGAAGGATTTGAAAAGGTTTCAAGATGTTGTTGAGGCATTTTCTTGAATGTATTGGAGCAAGGAAGGCGGGAAGAGGGAGGTCTGTACGTTCGGAGTCAATATGGCAGAATCAGAGCCACAGACTGGGTGGGGAAGGCTTTCCACGGCATGGTTGTGGAAGCTGCTGGGTCACTTCTGCTGAATCCAAATAATGCTTATGTGATTAAACCATCAGGTAATGATAGCCAGAGTGTTAGCTCTGAGAGGAGGTAGGAAAGGTTAGTGAGCTAAACAGGTCTGCAGGACTTTGCAGTAAGTAAGGTGTGTGTGTGTCTAAGCTGAATATGATGCCAGGATTACAGGCTGGAGTTACAGGTAGGATACTTTCATTAGTCCCTTATATATCTGTGATGTATGTTCCTCTGAGAGAGAGGCATAGTAAAAGGAGAGGGAGTAAAACTTCAGCTTTAACCATGCTCAGTTGGACTGTATGATTGTGTTTATGCTGGGAAGGTGTGGAATAGGTGTGGGATTTTAGTTTGAAAAGAGCAGGACTGGAGCAGCACGGAAGTCCTATTTGCCAGCCTGGAGTCCTGAGGGAGTTCAAGCTTAGGATTTAAATGACTTCATAACATACCTGTTATATTCTTTTTCTCCAAAGAAGGGAGTCGGTTCCCAAGAACATTTAGACAGCTCCTTCCCAGCAGGTATGATATCACTTGTTGTAACGAGATCCAAATAGATTGCGGCACAATGAGGACAGAGGATGGACGGTGAAAAGATTGGGAAGATTTCAGAAAATGTTGATGTCTGGAGGATATCAGATAGTTCTCCTTCCTTGTTTACTTTGTCATTTGACAGTAACTGAATAATATGTAATAGGCCTCATGCACTGGCGCAGTTCCATCTTGCACAGTCATAACCTGCTTCTGTACATTTCCTTCTAGCTGTAATTTATTAATCCTAAGCCTCCTTATAACAAATTCTGTCTAGAGCACAGTGAGATTTTGCAGTGTACCTGAAATTGTTTACCTGTTTTGTACTACTGAGGAAATTTTGATCTTGCTGTATTTTGATAGCAATAATTGTGTTCATGTCTGTTTGTAATTGGCACAGTTCTGGCTTTTGATTTAGTCTTGTGTGTGGAAGTGGTGCTCAATGCAATCCCTGATGCTAACTAACCAAATTAGCTGCTACACCAGCCTTTGCCTGTGTGACAGCATCATGCTGTAGTGACCTTTTCCCTGATGGTTAATCTCATTGTGCTACATCGTGATACACAGCATAAAAATTATCATACTCAATAAATACTCCTTGCACTTGTACAGTAGTGATTACAAAATCCTGATGAAAGAGGAATTGGTAGGGAAGAAGAAAATGCTGAATTGTTTTTTTCAGCTAGTATCATGCTCTTATAAATCCTGGAAATATGTTGAGACTTAGAATCTGGAGAGCTACAGAGACAGGCATATTCACACTTGGTGAACCTTGTATGCTCTTCTGGAGTCAGTGGGATACGTGGAAAGAGGAAAACTTCCCTTTGATGGGAACCAGAATTGCTCTGCTTGGAATATATTTGACTTTTTTTGAAGCAGTGATTAATAGTAAACTTTTAAACACTTGCAGGGACAGTCCTAAATATAGAGAGTTGGCAAATAATCAGTTGACTGATTCAGCAGCCTTTCTTTGATTTAGAAAAGGTTTTAGCGTTCAGTCAAAGTCGTTTGCAGGCCTGGGTGTTACAGCTGATTCAGATGGAGTACAGTGATGGTTTAACCTGCTGGAAAAGTGAACTACTATTTTTTGACAATGCCTGTATGCAGTTTACATAAGTTCCATTAATGTTTACTTAGTTTTCGTGTGGATAAATCTGTTTGAGACTTTATCCTTAGCAGTCACATTACTTAGAAGAAGAAGTGGCTTTTTGTGGTGTACTTGAGTATTGTGTCTGTAAGAGGGTGTTTAGATCTATGTGAAATCTTGGAAAGGTTAGTCTGCTGGCTTCCTGCATGTCTTTTTTACATGTTTGAAGTAAATAGCCTTATAAAGTTAGAAGACCAGATACGATTTAAACCCCCCATTTCACTTCTGGTTTCGGATTTTGTTCTGTGCTTCTTTGATTTTTTTTTTAATTTAACTAACATAAAAATGGCAATTACCCATTCAATTGAAATAATTGTAGTGCAAAAACCAAAATTTTCCATTTTTGCAAAGGTGGACTTGCCTGTTCTTTCTCTTGATTTAGTTGAAATACTGGGTGTGGTAATTTTTTGACTAGCAAAAATACTGTAATTCAAGTTTACCTAGATTACAACTATTTTTTTAAAATTCAAAATTAATTACTCATTCAGTCTGTGGGGGGTTTGTAGACTGAATGGTATCAGAGGGGCATCATCTGTGGTAAAGAGATGTTAAACTTCCTCTCTACCACCCTAAAGAAAATCTGTGCATTTGTCTCTTTGTGACAGGAATCATCCTGCAGAGGCTGATGATAGATAAACTGTGCAGTTGCTGCAACCAGCTTTAAAATTTTGCAACTTAGCTTTAAATTTTTTTAATGTAAAATTTTATTTTACATACATTTTTTTTGTACAGGAAAGGAAGAAATATGGTATGGTTTTGTATGATTCTTTCTTTCTGCATATCCTAAAAGGCAAACTGCATAAACTTATATAAAAGCAGTTCCATGCTACGGTGAGGGATGCCTTCCCTTCCTTGAAAATTTGATGCACACTAGAACTTCAGCACTGACGGTCTTAGGACAAGAATAAAAAAGTTTCATTAATTTAAGTAGTATAACTATGCATTAAGGCCTTCATTCCAGGGGTAAGAGAGTGGTGTAGACTGGAATTCTAGTCTTTGATTTCCAGAGACACCAGCTCATATCCTGTTTTAGATTACGTGGGAAAATGAATGAAATAATTTAATGTTAGCTGTTTGTTAATGTCTGAAGATTATTGCACAGTTTTTAACTGTGCAATAGAAGAGGGATTTCTGAGGCTGGGTCAGAGGTATTTTGCTTGATCTGTTTTGCAAAGTTTGTGCATTTGTTGTGGTATGGTATGAGTCTGTCTCGATATCGAGATGTTGAGCCTTCATTTAAAAAGCAATCAAAGTAGCCATCAACTTCCCTCCCTGCCCCATATGAGAATTGAACCACTTATAATCTCATGGTCTGAAAAGATCATCTATTTACATATTCTGAGTAAAACAAAAGTCGATAAAGAAAATGAACTGATCTAAAGAAATCTTTTTATTTAAATTTAGGTAAGTATGAAGACTATGAACTCTGCTTTACTGAAAATGCTGAGATCTTGTTTTTATTTATACTGGGTAAAACAGAAGAGAGTGGCCCCAGTATGCAAATATTAAATACTAGATATAAAAATGCTCTCTTTTAATGCTGACAGCAATAAGCAGGTGAACTTACCTTCTTGTGTCCTTTTCTCCTCAACTTTGTGTTTTCCAAAGAGGGTGAAATAATGAGATACTTATTTATATTTTTATTTTATTTTTCCTTTCCCCTATTTTTTTCTCTCTGCTCATTCTCCTTTCCAATCAGTACAATACTCAACAGGCAGAGCTATGATACTGCCATGTGGCTTTTAAGACTACAAGAATGTAGAGTGTGTGTGAAATTAGTATAGACTCTCAGTAAATTTCAGCAGCTTCAGAACACTGCAGTGTAAGTGCTTTGTGGTTCTTCATCAGTGATGGTGATATTGTAGTTAGTCTTTTCCTTGTGTGCCAATGAATGAGGTACAGATTTGTTCTTTCATACATCTTATGTTTTAGGATAAGTTAAACTTTTGGGATGTGATTGTTTCTGAACTGCCACTTTCAGTTCTACCATACATGTTGTCTTGCTTAAAAAACAGATCATCGTATCTGCTTCTGCATTTTGCTGCACTGGAAAATAAGCAAAATGAAAATGTGAAATGACGTTCTGCATCTTTCTAGCTCCTCTTGTTTGCGTGTGTCCTCCATTGTTAACTTAGTGCTTGATTACTTATCTTTTAAACTAGTTAGAATTTAAGTCTTCTCATATTTCAAATTTTCAGACCCCAAATCAGTGCTACCTGATGATGTTGTGGCAAAAGCAGTCTAGCTGGTTGCCCTATTAAGTAGTGATTAGAATTTAGCTGCTTTTCTTCCAACCAGATAATAATTACTGATACTGAATTAATAGCAGTCTGTAGGAGCAGGATCTACTTTCTGCTTTCATAAATCAGAAGTGGTTATATATATATATTTTATATAATTGTTTGAGGCACAGTACAGTATCAGAAGCTACAGCCGGAGTAGTAATCCAGTGTGTTCTCTCCAATTTGGAAACTCAGAGGATGATTGAATTCCAGGCATTGTAAGGTGTAAGCATCTCTCTCAGATAAATGAAAATCTTCGTTACAGATCTATTGCCCTGTGAGAATGTGGGACTCGCTTTAAAGTACAGGATTGGATTTTAATGCTTCCAAAGTGAGCACATAGATTCTTTAGGAAGAGACTATGTATCTTAGCCAAAGAAGGTAAGAGAGAGGAAGATGGAAAGAGGCTGCAAACACTGAGTATAGTTGTCCAACCTGGCATCTCAGCCTTACCAGTTTTCACTTAGTCCATACTATTAAATCACCGCTATTAAATCATCACTATTAAATTTCTTGTAGGTCACTTGTGCACTCACATTCTCTGTCACTTGCACACACAGAGAGAAACATAAACCCTAGGGAGTCTGTTTCTAGAGATTGTTGAGATAGGCAAGACAATTCCTGAAGTGATGGGAGTAGAGACCTTACTGAGGAAGACCGGTCCAGTTGGAATCTTTCACAGGTGTTAGAAACACTGACCTCTTAGGTAAATTTGCGTCTCTAAAGAAGGAGGAAACTAGGCTTGGTTTTTGCCTTTCTGACAAACGCTGTTGAAGAAATAAGGTAATGTTAATGCTCTATTTTCACTTGGATTTGAAGGAAAAATTTGAGGGCCTCGAGGGCAAGACTTCCAAGAAATATCTGAGGTCACTTGGTTTGCTCAGCTTGAGGGAAGAGAAGGCTGAGGCAAGACACAGGGCGATGGTGGGGAGCTGCTGATCTCTCCTTGTAAGCAGTGACAGATCATAAGGAAATGGAATGAAGCTGTGCCAGGGGACGTTCAGACTGGACATTGGAAAAGGTTCTTTGCTTAACGAGAGGGTGGTCAGTCACTGGAGCAGGCTTCCCAGGGAAGTGTTCATAGCATCAAAGCTCAGAATTCAAGGAGAGTCTGGGTGATGCTTTTAGTTATCTGGTTAATGTTGGGTAGTCCTGTGAGAATCAGGGAGTTGGACTCGATGGTCCCATGAATACCTTCCAACTTGAGATATTCAAGGACTTTATGATTCTGTGATATATGAAGAGCTTTTAATTCTTCCTTTGGAAAAAAAAAAAGAAGTATGGGAAACAATTTTTTTCAAGCTTCTCTACAAAATCTAAAATAGGTCTATTTTCTTTGTGGTCTTAGTTTGATGTACTCTTGCATATATTTTCAAGGCTGGATATTAAGAAGTGTATACTTAACAGATAGATTCAGAGCATCACAGATTCTTGAGAAAGCACTTTAAGTCAACTGGCTTGTCATTTTTTGACAGGAAGGACAGGATAAGCTCCATCCCTCAGAGATCCCAGCAGAATACACAGCTGCAATAGGTGACTGGATGTCATTGGGACCGTACACAGTTATAGCTGAAAGACTATTTATTTTCACGTTAAAAAGATTTAGCCCTCATGATAGACTATTCATCTGTGACAGTCCAGAGAAGCTCAAAAGTGGCATGCATCGTAATTCAGATTTACATTTTTTCTTTTTTTTTTTGGAAGAGTAACCCTCCACAGCATTTCTTTTGAGGACTCCTTTACACATTGCTGAGTGTTTAGAAAGTAACTAATTTTTGTGACAGTTTGGGGTGAACTAGTATGTTATGTGATAGAAGAGCGTGTTGTCTGCACTGAGGGTTAGAAACCACTTCTTTGATAAAAATAAACAGAAGTCTGTAGAAATAGATAGCAAACAGGGCAAGAGAATTTTGTTGCACTTTCTGAATCTTTACAGAAGTGGTTGGGTACTTGCAAGCCCCATTCTATCCTTGTTTGTTAACACTGAGTACTATTTTGAACAAGAGTATGGTGTGACATATTTAAGTTATGAATAGATTGCTGGAAATTACAGAACCCTATTTGACATGATTGCTGAGTAAGACAGGGTCTAGGACGGGGACTGAGTATCACACATGCACAAAAAACCCCCCCAACAAACAAGAAACAACCAACCAAAGAAACCTCCAACCAAAACAGAAAACTCCAGCAAAAATATCCCTGTACAACTTTCCCTCCCACAGGAAAAGTACTCCATAGCAACTAATAAATCAAAACCCCCAGAAAGACAAATGTGAAAGTAGAATGGTAATATTTATTGAATGCGGAAGTGTCCTATTTAGTTTCTGATTCTGTCAAAAGTCTAAATAAAATTGCAACCTTTACTTGAATCATGGAAACTTGTTTTATCTACACTTATATTCTTTGTCTGCAATTTTTGGTTACTGTTGTTAGAGAGTGTCCCAGCTTTACATAAATTGCAAATGTTTCTGAGGGCATTTAATTAATGTGAATCAACATACATAAAGTTTAAAATAGCTCAAACCCATTGAGCTTTAGTAGCTAGGTCTTTTTCCTTGTTAGCTCTTACACAAACACCTGCATAGTTGTACGGGGAGGCCAGAGAGCAATGTAAATCAGGGGAATCAAATGTCAATTGAAAATATGGTGTTTCCAGTCACAGAGAGAAGAGTTTTCCCCTTTCTCTCATGTTTGGTGCTCATAGCTTCCCCTGCTGAATGATCTGTGGGAAGAAAAGTTTTTTCTATTGTTTCTGAAGAAGGCCTTGCAGAGCCACAATGTTATTTCTGTTTTTGACAGTGTGGTCTGTCATGCAGCACCTAATACATTTTCCCCTTTTGCTTTTCCCCCTTTTCCTTTTTCCAATTTCAGAATGTTTATATGGAGACTCCACTAGTTTAATTTTGGGTATTGTCATTCTCCTAGTATCAGTTAGCCAGGATGGATGAAGGGATTACTTAGAAGTGATATGTCTCTTCTGTGTCCTGCTATTTGCAAAGTATCCCAAGGTACCCAAAACTGATGGCAGTTTTTTTCTGAGGTGTTATGTATTTATTAAAATTCTTGTAATTTAAATACATTCTACTGAATTCTCTGAATGTTGTTTGTATGCTGAAGCATTAAAAAATAGCATTTTGTGCTGAAAAGAGAATTTTCTTATTAGAAATGGTTAGGTGTAGATTTCATTTAACTGTATTATGAACTTTTCCTTCAGTTGTGCATTTTTAAATGGCATTTTGAGTTTCATCTTATTAAGTACCACTATCGCATTGACTTCGCAGACTAGTTGTCAGCAGAGTAAGAACTGCAGATTTTCTTGCTAATGTTATGTTAAGCATAATATTAAGCCCAAATACTTCACAGTGTACCTTTCATAACAAAACAGGTAATTTAAGTCATTCTTTTATTAAAACATGTATATATGTTGATGTGGGTGTATCATACAGGCTGGTTTTAAGGAAAAAAATTAAATAAAATTTAAACCTTTTATTTTGATGCTAAATGTGATACTAACTACCATAATTGTTAACATCCTGGTTCCCCAGATTAATGGACATCATTACAATGTATTTGTAAGGCTGGCCTTTAAATCCCAGGAATGCAAAATTCATGTGATTTCAGCGAGTGTGGATCTCCTCAGAGAGACATAGCAGTCTATTTTTACAAGTAGACCTCATTCTCAATATTTGCTTCTCATATATTGCTGTAATAGATAACTCGAATCACAAACCCTCTGTGGGTTTCTATAAATTTAAACAGCTTACTAATATCTTGTAATCTTGTAGTGGAGTATCTCAAATCTCTTTTAAGTCAATATGGTTTTTTATGATATGACATGCTTTTTTTTATTCAGGAGTGGCAATATATATGTTGGTGCTTATATGTATGAACTGTCTACAGCTAGGGATTAAATGTTCAAATATGACTGAATATAATTATATTGCCATTGTACCATTTGGCTGATGCTGAGAAAAATTATTGTTCTGCTTAGCTGATAAAAGAAAGAATTACCTTTGTTTGTTTTTAACAAACTTTCCTATTCAATTAATGCTGAACAGATACCCTTTCAACAGCAGTACAAGTCCAGTATATGCTTCCCGTGTAAGGGAAAGAAAGCCATGTGTAGTTATTCCATTTGTTCTTTCAGTGCAAAATACTTATATTACACAAAATACTATTTAATGGTCCTCTGATCTGCTGAGGTGTATGCAATTAACTAAGCAGAAATAATAAGCTAAAAAAATACCAGACTGGGAGCAGAGAGTGACCTTACACTGCAAAGCTGTGAAATCATCACCAGTTTCTGATGTTACCACTGTTCCTATTCTGACAAGTGTTTATCTGGATGCTTGTGAATATCTCCAAGGGCAGTGAATCCCCTTAACATCTTGAACACCTGGAGAATACAGAGAAATTTTAGTTCATGCATTGTAGCATTCTTATAACTGGAAATACAGGAATTGTCTTAGTGTTACAAAATGCATGTCCATGAGTTGGATTAAGTTGTATTGCTAGTCACTGAGGTGAGGTTGAATTACAATTCTAGATGCCCTACCAGTGTCCTCAGAGTTTACCAGTAGGAAAATCTGGGCCTGGATGCTGTGAGCACCCTTGTGCATGGATATTTTTGCTTGTATATGTCCCTTTTATGGACATAGGGGTTTTTTTTGTTCTGTTTGTGGTTTTTTTTTATTTGGAGCGGGGGGTTGTGGGGATTTTGTGTGTGGGTTTTTTTTGGTTTTTTGTTTGTTTTGTTTGTGTTTGTAAGGTTTGTGTTGTAAGGTTTCTTTTGTTTGGGTTTGTAATTTTTTTGTGTTGCTTTTTTTGGTTTGTTTGTTTGTTTTTTTGGTTGGCTGGTTGGTTTAGTTTTTGTCTGTTTGTTAGTTGGTTGAGGGTTTTTTACCCCCACTCCCAGAGACTTAAGACTTAGGAAGGATGTTGTGCCTTGGGTTTTTTTACGTTCAGAATCAGAGTTTAAGCAAGTTTTGAGCTCTGTCGTTTAGTGGAAACAAGGTAAGCCTGAGGAGAAGATGATTGTTCTTTGCTAGCTTATGTACCTCTCCTTACCTTTGGACCGTTTTTTTCTTAACTACAGTCGGCATAGAAATCCATGGAGATTTCTTTTCCCGACAGTGGAATTTCTGTATTTCTTTTCCCTTCGATTGGAAACCAAGACCTTGACTGTTGAAGGAAATCTTGCAAGTCCCTTTGTTGGGGAGGGCACAGATATCAGTGTTTCTTGTAGATTAAAAATACATGATAGTGTCTTCAATACAAAACTAGGAGATATTGAAAGGTAAAAGTTGAAATATTAATGTAATTTACTTTGTTTGTTGTAACCATTTTTTTTTTAGTATTTCTTTTGAATTAGCTGGGGCAGCAGATTTGCCGGGGATGGTGAATTACCCATTTTGGTGTTAAGTAAGAGGATTCAGCAAAATCATTGAGAAGGATGTCCTAATCAGTCATTAATATCTCTTCATATGTAAATTTGTCAATTTATATCTCCTGTTTCCTTCTGCTTAATAAAATTTGAAATAAAATATCGTGAAAACCTTAATGAAAATTAATGAATCTGAGCCAAATCTTAAATTAAAAAACCTTCCAGTTGTGTTTGTTGCTCTTACATTCTGTTAGTGCTTACCAAATTTTATTAACTGAAATAATGTGATACCCTTCAAAAATAGTTTTATAGCTTTATAATACCAACAGTGCTTTAGTTTACCTTTTAAGTACACTTTAAATGATTTTGTTTTCTGTACTTTTAAAGCAGGAGTTGATATGCTTACCATAAAGATAATTCCTAATACTATATAGTCTCTAATTCTATGGTTTAACTTTCTATAACATATCTTTCAGGAGATTAAATTGAACTACTGTGATGGATAAGAGTTTGTGCAATCAATATCCTATTTACCATTACTGTAGTTTTCCCTCCATTCAAGGTGGGGATTTTTTGTAGTTGGTGACAATCTGCCTATAATTCTTATGAGGAAGATGTGTTTATTGTATTGTGGCTCTTGACAGATCTTGGCTATGCTGGAACATTACTTGATGACTGCAGAATTAACTTAATTCCTTTTTTTTCCACCTCTGTACCGCTTGTTCTAGCGCATTAAATTAAAAACATGTCTCATTTACACGTATATTCTGTGTCAAGACAAAGTACTGTGAAATGGAGGTGTTTCAGAAGGAAAATTATAATCATCATCATAAAAGCTGTTTGCAGTATCATCGTGTGTATGTCAGTTCAAGGTGTCATTGGCACAATACAAGGGTAATAAGACAGGAGTCTTACCCGAAATGTGTAACCTCAAGGTTCTTAATTTTTTTTTTGTAATCTTTCTAAAAAAGAAAGTGTGGTGCCTTGTGGGACTTTGTCTGCTACAGTGCTGAACTCTGAAGTGGACGAAGGAATGGGAAATGCAAGTTTGAGCGTATTTCCTCCTATAGATCTTTCCCAACTTGCCTTGGGAATGAGGTAATCATGATTCTACCTCCGATAGCTTTTTGCTTTAAAGTGATTGTTATTTCTTCCAGTTCTTTTACTATTTTTACATTGTCAGTTGTAATAGAAAAGTACAAGGATTAGATTCATTGTTTTTCCTGATGCACAAAATTTTCATAGAAAAACTTTTAAGTCCCTGCTTAAACTTATTTTTTCCCTGAAAAATCCTATATCCTCAGCAGTATTTTAAATGTTTTTCCTGAAACCCAAACATTCCTTTTCAGTTTCCTACCTTTTTCTCATTGAATGTTAAAAGAGGAAGTTTTTCAGTAAATTAGGACTAGTGTTGCATTACTTCAAATAGGAATATTTGTGTTTTGGTTTTTTTTGTTGTTGTTGTTCAGGAGTGTATTTTACCTGCTTTATCTAATTAGAAGGAAAACTAACATCAGCACAGCAAAAACTAATGTTTTAGATTGCTATTGTATATTGCCTTTCAGCATACTTTAATTAAAGTGACATTTGTTTGTCCTATAATATCACCATTCCCTAATCGATGTACTGAGCAAGCACCATGGTGACAAGATAAGTTGCTTTGTTTTGTTCCATATGTCTGTGTTCCAAATTTTCCATAGTTTTAATTGGTTCCCTGCAGAATAACATTTACAAGCATATGGTATGGAAAATGCTGACTGCCTGTGTTATCATATATTTTAGTATATTGGGGGCACTAGATCACTAAGCCTTTAAATGTGATTATGAGGTTATTTAATGCAGTCAGTAGTGTGCTTAAAACAGAGCAAAAATCTGCAGTGAGCCAAATGGTATCAAGGAAATATGTTTAAATGTCTTCTTAATGCTTCAGGGATAGATGGGGAAGTCTGATTCAGAAAAGGTTTTGGGTAGTGTTTATGCTGAAACATACTTTGTCACCTGAGAGCAATTCTGAAAGCTCTGTTGAAGCTACTTGCCATCCCAAGAGGAATGTCTGTAGGAACTGCAGGGGCAAAAGAGCTGATACGTCTAGGCTTACTGACTTCTGAAGAAATGCACTGATATTAGCCGTTGAAATGGAATGGAGGATAAGCTCCTAAATCTCATATGTCTGGCTTTGAAGACATCAGTAGCACATTTTTGCATGATTTGTGTCTGGAAAAAGATGGGCAGTGTGAAAGGAAGGGGCCATGAGTGACTGAGAAGACCCCGGTCGTCTCAGTGCATGTGAGGGTCTTAGTTCAATAGTATTGACAGAGGTTATGCCTCTTTGGTTATGCTGAAGGGGAGGTGTGTCGTGGTGGAGAACATCTGAATTGAATTTTTTGCTAAGGCAAATTGATCAAGGTGGTTTCAGACTGCTCCAAGAAATGCTCAGTGGGTGATTGTATTAATGACCTCTTTGGATTTCATGAGCAGACTGGGTACTTGGACACAGCCCAAATGAGCAGACAAAGAGGATCACCCATACAGGGCTATTTCTGATGTATGTATTACATCCTTTGCATATGTGTTCAAGAGGTGATGCGTTGTCTCTGTCCCTAGCCTGAACCCAGATGAACTTACTAAACTACTCTGAAATTTCTTGTTGCTGTGTGTCCTCTGTGTAGAAAGGAGTACTAGGCATTAAAGCAACATAATTTTATTAGTGACTAGCCCTACACTGAATCATATGCATGTTAAAAGTAATACAGGAATGTAATTACACATTTTCTCTTTCTCATTTGCAATGTGTCTATGGCTCTGATCTTGGTATTATAGTGGTTTTGATTCAGAGATCTAACCAGTGTAGACATACCTAATTACTGTATGAGTAAAAAGACAGTGCATTCTCATAATGAAACATATGTTTCTTTCTCATAACATCAAAAATAAAAAAATAGATTTTTCTTTTAAAGTCAGGTTTTATTCTGAGTGCACTGTCATTTTACTGACAAGCGCAGTATTACGATTTTTATTCTGTGCTCAGCTTTTACATCAAGTCAAATGAATATTTATGTTTCAGAAGAACAACAGGAGTAAACCGTATTACAGTAATAGAATTCCCTCATGGAAAAAGAAGCTGGTAATGATAATAAAGGAGTTTTTGTGAAATGGTGTATAGAGCAGGAAGAGGAGAGCAGTACTGGCTGCTACAGAGGAGTAGGTTTCTGATTTTCAGTGTGGAATAAGAAAGAGCAACTGAAATAATGCTGAAGTTAAGAAACCAAAACAAGGCAAAAGCCAAAACAAAAACTGGCATCTTTTCGGCATCATTCTTACCAGAGAATGGGTTGAAAAGACAAAGACATTTTAGAATTATAGTTTGATAAAAACTTGTTGAACAAGAAAGGCAAAAGTGGAAGTGACTTTGGCCTGATCATCTCTTCCAGCTGTGATTTTCTTGCTCACTAATGATACTTCTGCTGGGTTGTTGGCTTACTTCAGGCTATGGTTTCCTGTTCACCTTGGTGCCCATCACCTGAGGGCTACACTGAATTAAGAAATATGAAGCTTAACTCCAAAGGCTTCTGTAAAATGCAATGTTCAAGTGCTGCCCCTGACTCTTGGTAAATTTATTCAGTTGCAAAGTTGGTTCCTTCATTTTAAAGAAGAAGCTAAACTTCTTAAACACTCCAAGTTCAGATGTTAAGTCTGTGAGAGGCAGGCAAATTAACTGCATTGTTTGGGTTGCATTCCCTCACCTTCACCGAAACAAACCCACCTATTTTTCTCCAACACACTTTCACTTTGCTCTGTATAATTTATTCAGCCTCTGCAGCGTGTAACGTAGGGGTTTGTTGCTACCAGTCACCTCCTGACGCACCACAGAGCTGATATATGACAGGGGCACTCTGCTCCTCTGGGAAATGTACTCCTTACTTTTAAGTTATTTGTGTCTAATATCTCAAAGAACGGTTTGGTGCTATAGTAAGCCAAACAATTCCTGAAGGAGACGAATACAATCAAGTCCTGTAAACTAGATAGGCGTCCCAGTCTCACTTCTGCATGTTAAGTGGCAGGTGGGGAGAAAGAGGGAAGAGGAATTACATAGCTTGAGGTGGAAATTCAAAGATTTGCTGTGACTGACTTTAGACACTAAAGATGACCTGGAATAGGAATATAACTTGTTCTTTTGCAAAGCTGAATTTCTGCATGCTGTATACTCAGTTATTAGGTGAAAGCACTAAAATTCTGTGTAAGACAGGTTGATTTGAACAACGAATGAGTTCATGCAGAATAAGTGAAAGAGAGAGACTTTGATTTTTCTTTTAGTAACTTCTATCATAGAGAATCCTATTGACAGACTTTGAAGTACTGCTGAGTCAAGCTTAAATAATCATTGTGCTGGGAACATTTTCCTTTTTCAGCCATAGGAGATGATGTCCTGTTTTGTATTTGCAGGAAGGGTAATGTGATATCACTACAGAGCCCAAGGCCATTAAAATAAGTATTTGCTTTATCATTTTGTTTATCTTACATCATAAAAACTTAGGTTTCTTTAATTCTCAAAGCGTATTTAATGTCTGTCTGAATTAATGCATTTTTTACCTTGATACAGCAGCAAAGCAAAACTTTGACACCAAATACATATAGTGTCAAAGTCACACTTCCAAAACGTGTGTGAATGTGGGCATATATATGTACCCCATGTATGATTCAGTTTGAAAACCACATACTATTGGGTATTCTGAATACATACACTCCATGATCTAGTAGAAGTGGTGTCTCAAATGTTGATCCTGAAGGTAAAAATTTGGAGGAGCAGGAGAGCGTGAACATGTAAATCTTGTAGAACATGGTGAAAAATCAATGCCAAACCAGTTGATGGAATAAATCTAATTTTAAAAGGAGCCAACAAGATTTTGATTGATGTTCTGAGTTCTGTAGTCATTTTTTTTAATATTTAAATGGAATTTATGCATTATTTGATAACTCCAGCTATTCTTTTTCAAATGAAACTTGATTAATTTTTCATTTCTGGATTTTTGCAATGTGAGTAAATGTATGTAATAAGCTAGAGAGAAGGTATTTCAAAAACAAGCAGAGCAGACTTACCTACAGTTACAGGCTGTAAAATTAACTGAAAGTGAAAAAGGAATAAATGTTTGTAGTTCCTAAGAATTCTTTCTTGAATAGTGTTAAGTTTGTCTACCGGCAGAATTCCAAATCAGAGCCTGTTGGTAATGCAGAAATATTGAACTGTATTCTCATCAGCAATAGTTGACTGTGCCAGTTCTTGATTAGAAATGACTGGAAAAGACAGTTCCTGTCCTGTGGAAATTCCAGGAACAATCTAGAGATAAGACTTTCTTGCCGGGGCGGCATGTCAGGTAGTTAACCTGCCTCATTTCCATTATTGATTTTGAAGGAACATCATAATTCTGTGGAATATTGTGAATTTGGGAAGCAACATTTTAAAATAAAACTCCTTTTATCAAGAGCTTTACTCTTAAATATAGCTTTTAAAATACTAATTTCAGAAGAGCAGATATAATCATAAGGCTGTGTTCAACCTGCGGTGTGAAGTCCACTCTTCATTGGAGTGCAAGTATGATTGGTTAAATTACGTGTACCAGTTCTATATGTATGACAACTAAGGTGTGAAGACCTTCTCTTAGTCTTTGTTATAGACTAGTCATAGTCTTTGCTTACCATATCTTGTCCAATGCAAAGTATCAGGTAACATTTTATACCTATCCAGCCGTTTCTGAGGACAATGTTGAGTTTTTGATCCTTCCGCTTTCGTTTATATTGCTTGTGAAGCTGTGTCTCCCCCATGAAAGCAGATGGTGTGGAATTAGAAAATACCCTTTTTGTTTTTTTTGTTGTTCTGCTAGTAGTATTGATGTTTGCTGTAAAAGGGGTTTTTTTTCAGATTTGTAAGTAAAGCAAGACTGTACAATGGATATTCAGTAGGTAATGATTAAAATACGTCAGACTTGAAATTTTTGCAACTACGCTTGTGTTCCTTAGGGAAGAATCCTTATGTAACCAGGTATTTGACAGCTAGTACTTTAGATTACTATGTGTCATATACTGTACATGATAAATGGGATACTACAAGGACAGAGAAATACAATAATTTTTTTTGACTGCCCTCAAAAATGGGAGAAAACAAGGATTCTCTTATCTCTCTTTTTAGAATAACAGACCATCTATTTTTTTCCAGGCCAGTATAAAGCTTTCTTGTGAAAAGACTGGCCAAATATTTAACTAACTTGAACTTTGCATGAAATATTAAATTAACTTTGCTTTGGCTTAAAGCCATTTCTTTGACAACAGAGATGTATAATCATGTTAAAACCCCTCAGGCTGCTGGAAGCATAATTCTGCCTGATACTATAAGGCAAATGCAAGTTGTGCTCCAAAATGACTACTCAATAAATTGTACCTCTGGTTTGGAGGTAGAATTCCAGACCTACAGAAATAGGTCTGGAAGTAGGTACAGAAATCCTCTCTCATTTGATTTGATGACTTTAAATATTGAAAGATGTATTTTTTTTACTCTTTACGCCTTTGTCCGAATAGTTAGAATTTTCCCCTGTGCACCTCCAGGAAGGCTGTGTCTGCGAAGCTTGTACCCCCTGATTGGTGCTTCAGCCACAAGGCTGGAAAAGCTTTCAGTGTTGTATCTGACACTGTATATTGCTACGTGAGTCTGCAGCTTCCTCCTCTCTAGTGTGCTTCTGTTAAGCCATATTGTTTCTTCTTCAAAGAATTGCCGTGCTTGACGAGTGCTGTCCCATTCTATGCAGTAAAATGCAGTGGTTTCTTTACAGTTTAAGGTCAGAACTAGTGGAATTTGAGGCAAAAAGCAAGTAGTGGCTCAGAAAGCAAGGTGGTTTGTGGCTGCTGGGTGTGCATTTGTGCAATGTGTGTGTGGGAGGATGAATGTGTATGAAGGAAAGGGAAAAGTTTTTTTGCCTTGAGACAGTGAGCATTTTGTAGGCATTCTTGTTTATACTAGGATGAGTCCTCAGTATTTATCATCTTGCAAGATCACTTCATCTTTTCTATTAACAGAAGAAAAAAAACTAGAGACAATGTAATTTTTGACTGGAATATTGTAGTTTGATCAATCACTGTAGTTAGATTTCCTGGTCAAAATTTTTACAAACTTGATTGCCAGTATTGCAGTGTTTGAATGTATCAGCTGTTTGATGCAAGTAACCAATAAATTGTATTTTTACTGCAGTTGCATAAGGATGCAGTTGTCATACTAATGCTTTTATGTATTAATAGACAACAAAGCAGAACAGATATGAGAGATTCTTCATAGTAAATATCGGAGAATCAGATCTCTTACAGAACTAGCCTAATGTTTATAAATTTCTTTCCTGAGCACAGTGAGTGAATGTTAATCTATGCAGGTCTGATCTAAATTGAGTTATTGTGACTGATGCCATCTGAAAATGACACATAATTTCTTTAATTGATTTTATCCCAGTCATCCAGTGTTTGTGCATTTTACAATTTACCTTTAATCTAGCTAAACAAAAACTCATCAGCATGAAGAGAAATCACTGATCTCTTATGTAGTTTAATTTAAGAGTTCTAGCTTCATCATTAACTGTCTAAATTTTTTAATTCTTAGAGATATTGACAGGTCATGTTTCCTCTCAGGTTTAGCTGTGGTGTCTGCTGGAGGTAATGACATTTTAGTCCTTTTGTAGCTAAGCCTTACTGAATTGTGGGATTCTCTGCCTGCGTTTTTGCTTGGAAAGCCCTGTGAGAGGAAGCCTTACATCCATGTGCATGCTTTTCCTGAGGATGGCTGATTGGCATGCAGTAGACTAAGCAAACTAGTTGTATCTGAGACGGTGAAAGAGGAACCAGTCTCAGACCTGTAAGATAAGCAGTATGCTTGGATGGCATACTTCAGGTTGCATTTATGGGCAGTATATATGGACAGTATGTGGAGGGTTATTATTACTAAGTAATAGTGAGATGCTAAAAAGCCATTTGTTCAGCTACATATGGGGAAATGAAATATTGGTGAAGTTATGTATCTAGGATCTGCAAGAGGGGAAGGAGAAGAGAAAAAAATTCTCCTCAGTGAAGAGAAAAGCAGGAAAGATGGGGAAAAAGGTATTGCTGATTGCTGTCACTACCACAGATGGACATTGACAGGCTTGAGAGATTGGCCTGGGCGAACCTCATGAGCCACAAGGCCAAGTGCAAGGTGCTGCACCTGGGCCAGGGCAGTGCTGAGCGCAAACACAGGCTGGGTGGAGAGGGACTGAGAGCAGCCCTGAGGAGAAGGACTTGTGGGTGTTTGTGGACGAAAAGCTTGGTATAACCTGGCAATGTGTGCCCACATCCCAGAAAGCCAGTCGTGTCCTGGGCTGCATCCAAAGCAGCGTGGGCAGCAGGGCCAGGGAGGGGATTCTGCCCCTCTGCTCTGCTCTGGTGAGACCCCACCTGCAGTGCTGCATCAGCTCTGGGGTCTCCAACATAAGGAGGACGTCGATCTGTTGGAGTCCAGAGGAGATCCATTAAGTCGATCACAGGGCTGGAGCAGCTCTCCTGTGAAGACAGGCTCAGAGAGTTGGGAATGTTCAGCCTGGAGAAGGCTGCAGGAAGACCTTAGAGCAGCATTCCACTACTTAAAGGAGCCCTACACGAAAGCTGGAGAGGGACTTTTGACGAGGATCTGTAGTGATAGGACGAGGGGGAATGGCCTAAAACTGGAAAAGGGCAGGTTTAGATTAGGTATTGTGAAAAAATTCTTTACTGAGAGGGTACTAAAGAAAGGATGAGCTCATGAGTTTTATTTTCATTCTTTATCGTGGCAAATCAATTGGAAATGTATGCTGCAGAAGAACATATTACAAAAACTATATTGAAAAGAGTACATGGAGACAGTTTGTTGCTAGTGAAGACTTAGAGCATAAATGAATGTGTCTGTTCCAGTCATTGTATTCCTCAGAAAGCTGTCTGTCTTTCTTGATATATAGGAAATGGAGAATGTGTCTTGGATTTATTACCCAAATGAATTTGATGGCTGTGTTCCATTAAAGGAAAGAGAACCTAAGTTTATTCCTTTTATCCAGGTAGAACTAAGACTAGACATAGGAAAAGAAGGTTAGCTTAAAAAAATGACACATTTATAATTATTAAGGGTAATGTAACAATTATATGCTTGTGTTGAAAGATTAAAATTTTATTTGATATCCAGAATTCCAGTTAAAAATACCAAAAAGTACATCAGCCTGTACATACAAACAACAAAAATGTTTACCTGCATGTATTTGTTTCTGAAACATATCTCTTAGCATCAGTCGCATGTTTCACCAATCAAGAAGCATTGAAAGAAAATAAACCATAATGTCTCCATGCAGCTAGCTTGACAGTAATGATGTGCACAAGAGAAAAACTTCATCTTATGTTTTGTGTATGCAGTTGTGGAGAAGGTAGATCCTTCCCTTCAATACTTTGCTTTCACATAGTAGGTTTGTCTTCTCTTTTCCTCTCGCTTGGAAGGCTCCTAATTTTATTAAGTGAGAATAATTCAAAACTCATAGTACTTCAGCTGTGTTCAGCTTCTGAAGACTCAGGGTGGAAGGCAGTTACTTTGCCTATTTACTGATTTCAGCTGAGTAAAGAAAAAAGGGTAAAATTAAAATTACAAGTTGCTACATATTATTTGTTGTGTATTTTGCTTTGTGTATTTCTATGCTCTTTTGGACTGTTTTTCTAAATGGATTTGTGAGTTGTTTTGAAAAGCTTTTTCTACATATACATGAAGCTACTGCTTATGTGTTACTTTGCTGAGAAAGGGGCTTCTGTCAGGCTCAGACCTCATTGGGTTCTAAACTACAGTCTCTTGTGAAATTTAGTTTTTGGCTTTCTTGGGAGCTCTGAAGCCAAGGCATGTCTGATCCCACAGGAAGTCCCTTCCTTCAGCCAGCAGTGAAAAATGCTACAACTGAGAACAAAGCCTGATACTTGTCTTTTGAGATGTCGTGGTGATTTGACTTTTTCTCATCATTTCCACTTATGGCAATTGTCTTCTAATGTGTTACAGAACAGGAGCAAACGCCTGGGAAAAGTCCATGTTGTTCTTGGGAATAAACCCTGTGATTTGGATTCACTTATTTCTACTCTGGCCTATGCCTACTTTCTAGACAAGGTAATGGAAAAATTGGACTGAGTGGTCTTAATTCACTTGTTCCAGCTTGTTACAGACTAATTATTTTTAAGTCAATTACTATAAAAACATTTTTTCTGGACAATGATTTTGTTATAATCAGAGGTGAGATTTTAAGAGATAAATAATCTACATTTCTTTCCATACAGAAATGAATGAGTGGTTATTAGTTGGCTTATTGAACAGCAGGAAAAAATCAGTCTTTCGCTTCATTCCTTATCCTTTTTGTCTTCTGGTTTCCCAAGTACTCTGTAGGAGGCAAACAGAGACAGATGAACAAAAAAAGCACAAAATACTTCTTTTTTTCTTTTCTTTTAATTAAGTAAAGGGGAAAAACCCCAAACAGAAAATCCAGGCTGTTTCTAATTGCTCACTCTGTTAAAATACCATCCTGATGAAAAGCAGGTCCAATTTTATGCAATTCTGACAAATGCACGCCTATGTTACAGGTCAGTCCTCCTGATGTTCTTTGCTTACCTGTGTTGAACATACCGAGAAGAGACTTCAGCTACTTCACTGAGACAAGATTTATTTTGGAGGAGCTGAATATCCCAGAGTCATTCCATATCTTCCGAGATGAAATCAATTTGCATCAGCTGAATGCTGAAGGGAAATTGTCTTTAACACTTGTAAACAGCAACCTGCTGACAAGGTATTGTGTTTTCTGCACAGTAAGATGGGTTATGTGAGTTTGAGCTTTTTCAAAAATTATGTTTTTCTATATTAATATTGATATTGCTATGTTAACACAGACCTAAAAAAAGGAAGCTAAGATGCACTTCGTCCCCCAGTGTTATGTTCAGGTAAACAGTCATCCTTGCACCACTTTTAGTGGAACTTCCACTTTTAAGAACCTTGTATTTTCACACATCTTAGATTAGGTATTTTAATTTAGTTAAATAGTCTGGAAGTTTCCCGTGGCCGGTAGATAAGAGTTTTTTCCTGCTTCTTGGTTAGCTTTCCTCTAAGAATCTTACATGGCTTTGCAGGTGCCCAGACAGTTGCATGTGTGCTGTTAAGATGGCTGACGGATTATTGTGGTCCTTACCAACTACAGCCTTTCAAAAGATTCAGAGTTGCTCTCTGGAAGACCACAATCCGTGTACCCATCCCTAAGACAGACTATTTACGAGTCCATTGTGAATCTTTTTTGGAGAGCCTCTTTAGAGACAGGTCTGTGTGTCTTGCCCAGAGTGAAGGATGCTGTTTACTTCCAGCTCTCCTTAGGACTTCATTTAACGCAGGTAGCATCCTATGGCCCCGTCGTACTCTGAGAAATTTATAGATTATACTAAAAGTAGGGAAAATCTGAAGAGACAAATATGTGTGGATCCCATAGCTGTTAATGTGTTAACTGCTGTCAGCTCAGTGCATCATTCACTCCTCAGAGTAAAAATTATCTGTAAGATCTGCTTTTTATTTATTTCTGCCACTTCCTGTGTTTCTTCCTTCTAAAGAATTGCAATTAGTGTTTTATTATTAAAATTAGTTTGGATTGGTTACTGCTATTGTAAACAGGAACATAAAGTATCTAAATGCAAAAAAAAATTTTTGTAAGTTTTCAGAATATTCAGTTGGGAAAATCCTCTATTTTATGGGAAAATTTCCTCTATATTAAGAGGGCTATTTTCAGCACACATAAAAATACTTTTTGTCAAATCATTAATTTTTTATAGATTTTGATGAAGGAAATGTCATACTTACTGGTATATCAAGCAGCAGTAAAAGCTCTGAACATGTAATTTAAAAAAACACGGGTTTAGGACCTCTGTGACATCCTTTGGCTTTATAGCAGACTTTAGGTAGCTATAACAATGCTGTTGTATTCCAGAATTAAAAAAAAAAAAAGTTGCACTTTTTTACTGGGTTGTCTAAGCAGCTATAAAGATACATATATGTATAACTTTTAAATTTTTTTGATAGTGAGGATAAAAGTTTGGAATCAGCTGTTGTCAAAGTCATCAATCCAGATGAGCAATGTGACAGGAGCCTGGAGTTACAAGCATGTTCTTCCTCTTTAGTCGTAAAAGAGATTCTTCAAAAGGCACCAGAGTTAATCACTCAGCAACTGGCTTATCTCCTCAGAGGTGAGAGATTACTCTTTATATTAAATACTGAAAGGTTTAATGGAGTGTTTCTGAATTTGCTCATGCAGAAAGAGTGCGATCCATTCTTTGGTTAACAATCCCTTTAAAGACCACAGGAAGCTTCATAAAAGAAGCAGGGAGTAAAGAGTTTGTTAAAGAGTAACATTATATTGAATATTAAAAATGTGCATTTAAAAATAGGCATGAGAGGTCTTTGCTGTATCACTAGACAAGAATATTAAATGAAGCTGTCGACATACCAGCTGGGTAGCTGGAAAAGCTGCGCAGTTCGTTGATTCCAGGGGCATTGTGGACAACAATATGGATTGGAATCTAATATTTACAAGTTAAAGCTTCTCCCTCCCAATGGTTGAACTTTTTCATAGAATGGTGTTTTAATGGCATGATGCAAAACTTTTGCTGTTTAAAAACAGTGTTACCAAATCTTCGTGGTGTTCTCCTTTTCTTTGTATGCCCAATAGAGCACAAAGAGGAGGTGGGCTTCAACAATCAGAAGTATTATCTTCTGTGTCTTGGAAGTTCATCATTTGTATTAATTTTCTTGGTTTATGTACTGCAGCAGAACTTTCCAGTTGGAAATAAAACTGGTGTTGAAAAGAACGGTCACTGCTTTTAAGTTACTTGCTAAATTTTGATAATGTTCAATGAATTTTATAGCTTTTAAGTTTTAATTATGTGAAACTGTTAAATGCCCTTTTAAGAAATTAATGTGGGCATGTTTAATGAGGATTATGAAAACTTGTCTGTTGCGGCGCGTGCGGTGTGTCCTCTCCAGACTTCCCCCGGCTTAGCCCTTCTCCCAGGGAGTCGGAGGCACCCAGCCCGCAGCGAGATCTTTGGCAGCAGGGACCCTGGATGGTCAGGCTCGGTTGCTGGTATGGCGAAGGAGGAGATGAAAGAGGCAGGAGCGGCTCTTCGGCGGAGACATGAAGGTTTATTCCATGGGAGCAGAGGTTCCAGGGTGACAGGGAGGCAGGGAAGGGAGAGCCTCTGTGGTAGGGAGGCAAAGAGCCCAGAGCAGGGCTTGGCAACACAATATATACAGGAGCATGGGGGTGGAGACACACACAACACAACCAATGGGGATAACCAAGGAGGGTGGTACAAAAGAGGGAAGACTTAGCAACAACCAATGACTACAATGGAGGGCGGAGAGAGGGTATGACAGACAGCCAGTCTAAGGCGGGAAAGACTGTTGGAGTGGGGGGAAATGGGGGATTATGGGAAGGAGAAGGGTGAAGGGGAAGCGCCATTTTGGGGAGTGCAATGACGCATCGCTGCACTTGTCTACATTTAGACTTCGGAAGCAACTAGAATCTTGGCTTATCATTGTACTCATCACCGTGATAACTAATAAACATAAGGAATCACAAAAGTTAATTTTTTAAAAATATTCCACAGAATAAGCATTAACAGTAACACAGCATTTAGCTAGCCTTTAGAGTATCTCTCCATGCTAACAAGCTTTAGTTAACCTGCCATGAAACGTTTTTGTAAGCTCCAAATTTCTGTTGAGTAGCTCTCCAGGAATCTAAGCAAATTACCAAGCATAATAATTGGTTTTGGAGACAGAACAAAAAAAAAGGTTTTTGGGGAATATCCGGATGCTTGTTTGTTGGTAAAGAATCAGGAGGGAGAGATCTGTATGATGTTAAAGAATACATTCAAGTACTGTATGTGGATGTGTCAGCATGTTTCGTGCCTCTAATCTGTATCCAAATTAAAATAAAGTGCTTTTATTAATGTTTGCATTAGAAGTAGCACTTCCAGTTTGGGGGAATATAGTAGCTAATTTTAATTTTTTTTTAATCAGTGATTTTTTTTCATTTTGGTTGTTATGTTTGGTAGAGCATGTTTGGAGAACTTAGTGGATAAAAAGTCCCTGCATAGTATGAGAAGCAACTGGCAAAGCCAAGGGAACAAAACACAGCTTCACTTGAGACTTGATGCTTTTCTACTTCTCCCAGCAACACAGCTTGTATGGACAAAAGGCGAAGCAATGCAGCAAGTCCTCTTGGTCCCCTAAAACAGAAAAAAGTTTTTGGTACTTAAGAATCTTTCATTACAAATTTAGAGAAGTCAGTGAACCCATCACTGGCTTTGATGAAATTAATTTTAAAAAATTTAAAATTCATAGATATTAATGTATGTAAATGGCAGATCAGACGACAACAGTCTGAAAAGAAAAGAATAAATACAGCCTGCCAGGTCTAGGTTTTGTGTTTCTCTGTACATATCGTGGTCTTTTATCGTGAGGTATAGCTTCTTAAATTCATCTTACCATAGCATAGGAAACAAAGGGACCATGTATCGTGGAAGGAGGGGTGGCTGTTTCATTCTCACAGCTGACAAATGAGTATGTAGAGGCTTGCAGGTTGTCACCTCTCTGTGGGGGCACTTCGCAGGCACAGAGGCTGCAAAAAGGCTTTACTGTGTTTTTCACAAAATCTGTATATGGTTAGTATGTCTAAATTTCAGGTGAAATTCAGAACAGAAGGCCGAAGTAGAAGTCAGAGTGCTAAGAATTAGGATTTTATTTTCATAAAAATGCTGAGAGATGCTGTTATCTGGGTCTCTGAGCTGGGAAGTCATCTTTCATTTTCTGACTTTTCAGTGAGTATTTTGCTAGGAGACTTTTAAGATAATAGAAAATCTCATGTTTTAATAATTACCCTGTAGTGACCAAGACAGCTTCATTTGTTGCCTGTTTTTGAAACTTCTTTTTTCTTAAAGTCTGCTAGCAATTTTAAAATTTTAATAAAAAGGCAGATACTTATAACCTGCCACATTTCAACTTTGAGCAAACTTTAGCTGCTTATCTATGTTAAAAAAAAAAAAAAGAAGTCAAGAGAAAAGACATTTCCTGTGAAACTCAGCATTAATGATTTAGGCATTTTTATATTTAAAGATTTTTACATTTTTTTAGGTGAATGCTTTTCTGGTATCTTTGTCTCCTTATCAGACATTATATAAGCTAATTCTACCCTTGGGCTTTTGAGAGCCTGCTTGGAGAATCAGTGTTGTACAGCCATATTTGCCTTAAGTTAGAGCTTGTGCTGTCCCTGGATTTGTGCCAGAAGCAAACAATTATAGAACCTGCCAGAGTCCTGGGCCTGTGTTATTTTATTTCCCAAGAGATGTTTATAAGGGGACTGTTGCCAAACTCAAGATCCATTAAACTGCTGAATCATTACATTCTCTGTTGCAGCCAGCTGGCAAGGATGTTATTCCAGGCACTCACTGTCAGGTATCTTGGGTCAATGCACTCTCAAAAATGCCTCCTTATGTTTATTTGTATAAGGCCTTGAAGGATGCCACAAGGTGCAAACCACAACATGTAAATATAGACAGATTTCCAGTAAGAGCGTCAGCAATTTTTTTAATGTGAATCTGCTTTTGCTAGTGATGAGCTGCGTAGTTGAGGTCTTTCCATACTCTGTTGGGGCAGTCTGACTTTCAGTAGAGATTAGTTTGTTATTCTAGCCACCCAGACAAATGTTAAGAAATGCTAGGACTTTAAGGACTTTGGGAATTATGCCAGTGGTTTTTTTTTGTTCTGTCTTCTACGTTGACCGGATGATTCACATGTTCCCGCATTGATGCATCCTTAATATATATACCAGAAAGAAAGGATCATTTTGACCTGCACCAAACACTGCGCTTACTAGGGCTGACACATCTTTTTAATATATGGAAGCAGTTTTTTTGGAGGCAGTGCTCCTCCTCTCTTTTCCCCAGTTACTCTTTATTCCAGCTTCATTGCTTTTCTTGTTAGTTGCAATAAAGATTGCTTACTTGGATATGTTTACAATCCAGGTTTGCAGTTTTTTGGGGGGTGTGTGTGAGGAGTGTTGAAGTATACTTTCCATAAGGGACTGCTGGTTTTCCCCTTTTCCCTGTCCTTTATTTTTACAGGTTATGGAACAAAACCTTGACAGGAGAAATGCCTATATTTTCATTGTACTGTTTCTCTCAGCCATAAACTTATAATTCAGGAGATGCTTGCGCTGTTCTTAATGTTTTCCCAAAACGACTTCTGCCTTCATTAGATCATGTTTAATATTAATGCACAGCAATTGCTTTTGGCAAAACTAATGCTTCACTTCCAAACTGCTTTGCAAAAAAAAATATAATGCACATTTTTAAGAGCCTTAGCCTATTTTCTAGTGACCTCTTCAGAAAAAAAAATGTAGTAAAGTGTGATGTACAGAAGAAATAATATTGAATCTTGTATTGCCTATTATATATTCTTTTCTCTGCCTGTAAGCAGACAGCAGCCACCATTATGCTTTCAGAAACCCTGGGGGAGTTGCACCAACACTCAGTAAAATCTGCAGGAGATTTCTGAGACCATGTATTGCTTTTACAGCAGGTATTTATAAGACCACACATGACTAAATGGACTACTGACCTTTGGTCAAGCAAAAGTGCCTTAAGTGAACTCTTTTTCTAAACTACCTGGTATCTTAACCCTCACAATAATGCTGAGGACGCCTGGGAGAGAAGAGGTGTGCCTTTCTTTCCTGGTGATGAGGACAGTATTGAAGAATGACCGTAGTATTAAAGGACGAGTAAATGTTGATCTTAGGGCTTGCTGACACCCTAGTAATTTGAGTATGATTGTTTTCTGGCTTTCATCCTAGTAGAAAAGTTATCAATTGCAAGCACTGCGGTATTGGTGTGACTAGTGACAAAAACAGCCTTTTAAAAACCTTGTAAAAGCCTTTTCTAAGGTGTCTGCCTATGGTGAGTGAAGCTCATGTCGTGGTGACTTCCAAACGGGTGAGCTTGGTTGAATATACAACTCACACCTCTTGTTCTTCTGCATTTTCCCGTATGTTTGTATTCAGATTTTCTCTTCTTGGTGTTACCCAAATATTCCATTTCCCAAAGCACATACAGCTGTGGTAGAAGTTTCATACATTGTGTATCTGAGGTTGTGCGCAAATGGACAGACTGCCTAACTCATTCTAGTGCTGCTGGAGGGCTTTACAAGATATGCTGCAGCCTCCCTCCAGTAGGTATGATGAGTTTGAGCACGCACTGTAGATCCAGCACTTTCTGCTGGAGTCTCCATTTCCTTTGTGTGTGCATGAGCAATTTCCCTTTCTGTTTCTGGAGGAAGAAGAAGAGCAGAAAATTGCTGTTGCTAAAATACTTCACGCAGCCTGACCCCTGAGCTGCCATTTATCCAGATGCAGCTCTGTGCTGACTGAAAGCGTGTTGTGGGGTGTCTAACTCATTCTGGTCACCACTGTTTCCAGGCTGTAGAATATATCTCAAGAGTATATATGTAGCACAAGTACTGTTATCCGCTAGGGGGTTGAACACGAAAGGGCTATTTTTAGATTAATTATCGTGGAGGCTACTGATTGAGAAACTTTCTTCCTGTTAGAGGGACTGAGAACCAGGCCTTGATAATGGATATAGATATCCTGGATGCTTTATATATCAGTTATTTACCTGTAGGAATCTGAAATCTTGTTATGGAGCCAGGTTTGTGTATCTAAGCTTAGAAATGTCAGTCTGGATCAGTATACATCATTTTCATGCAGTCTGTATTTATTACTTTTAATACATAGAGCAGGAGTATTGTCTTGAAGTGATTGAAAGACTGATATAAAGAGCTGCTGTGAGTTAAAAAAATATTGGCAGTTAAAATATCTGTAATAGAAACACAGAATGGAACTTCATGTATTTGTATTTAATTCCAGAAATTAGTATCTGATGGGGAACAGCTTTTGTCTTGTTAAGCATTATGTATTATTTAATCCACACAGGATTTGTTTAATAAGGGTGTGTTTATTTAGCATGGCACAATTATTTTGTGTTGCATGTGGTTTGTGAATTTTGGAGAAATGCTATTTGTTATTTCATGTGATGATGTTGTAGGAGAAAAGAAAAATGAATATGTAGTAGATGTTTGGATCCTAGCTCATCTGGTGAGATTGAGGGTGGCAGGGTCAAGGTTTTTCATTTACTCTTTTTTGCTCTGTGCTAAACCCTAAACACTTTGTTTTGCAGTAACTATCTTACTCATTTATTGTACTTAATGTACTCATTTGCTCATTGACCCAGCATGATGCAATGAAATCATGCACTTGTTTGAAATTCTTGTGCGCAGTAGAGTAATAAATAATTTCAAGGCTGAAGTATAAGATTTCATTATCCTGAATTTACTGTGAGTAATTGGAAGCAAACACTATCTTTGGGTATAGATAGGATCCTGGTCTCCAGGGAGTGAAAGGGTGACTTTATGTGCAGCACATAGTTGTCTGAAAAGACAACTTGCTTGGGAAACAATACAGTAAAACTTCTAGTTTCTGTAGTACCTCTTTGATATTTACAGGAGACATTGATTTTTTGTCTTTCAATATTTCAGGAAGCATTCTCTTCAAGTGCATGTCTTTGGAAGCTGACAGAATGACAGAGCAGCAGGAGAAAGTACTGTCAATCTTGGAGGAAAAGTTTCCAGGTCTTCCCCCACGAGAAGAAATCATCTCTGTTCTCCAGGAGACTCAGTTTAATGCTCAAGGTAGTGCAACTTCCTTCCATTTTTCAGACATGTTGCAAATGTATTTGTGTAACTGTATCAGAATATTGTCTTATTGTGTGTGGTGAAAATAGGTGCAACATGCTATCTTCATGGACAGTTAAATGTAGTATATTAATTTTAAATTAAGTTGCTTATGTTCTAAATCACGGAATTGTGATTTCTCTTGAGGAACTACTAAACTCATAAATAATCTTAAATTGTTTTTACAGATAATGTTAACATTGATTTATTTCATATATTGCTTTTACAAGTATATGCTCATCAAGAATTAATGTTGATTCCCATGGACATAATAAATGTGTCAGCCCATGTGCAGAAATTTTGTTGCAATTGCCTATGTGGTGTGGAAGTAGATTTTGTTTTATGACCCTTCCCAGATTTACTAAGGGCTATGTACAGGTGAAGTGAATTTGACATCAGATTAAGATTAAGGAAGCAGTGGGAAAGTTGCAATTCTTTTCTTTCTTCTGGTAGAAATACCAAATAGAAATATTTGGTGATTAAAATGGCGATGTTTGAACCCAAAATTTAGTGGCAGGCATTTGAGGGGATGCTGTGAAAGCCTGAAGAAAATTGTTGCAATAACTTCTACATTTTTTTACTGATATTTGCTGCCACATTCTTACCAAAGAGTGAGTATTAAATTCCTCTGTTAGATATAAAAGGTGAGCACAGGGTACGTGCAGACTTGGGGTCTTTTTTTATTCTCTATCTGCCCATATGCAGAAAGTAGCCATCAAAATTCAGACCATCAGCCTGAGACAGCTGCCCTGTGTGGTAGATAAGGACAGAGTTTGAGATGCTGCTTCCTTTGCCCTTTCTTTCAGTGAGATTACGGGCTAATTTAGTTCAGGTCCGTAAATGTTCACATGAATTCTCTTAAGTTCCTCCACTCAAGTAATCATAGTTTAGGAATTAATTGTATGCAGTCTAGATTGGAAAGTGACAGTGAAAGGGGCTTTTATGTAAGTCAGTTCTTAGTTTTGCTAGGTGCCAGGGAAAATGGTTTAGTGCTGTTTGTCATGAAGTTTTCCATAATACCAAATGCAAAACTTGGACATGTATGTGTAGTGGGTCTAGTCTGCATGGTACTGGTTGCCAGTAATTTATATATGTCACATGAGACATGAGGAGGGCACTGTCATGCACTCTTTTTTTTCCCTTTTTTTAAGCTTAAAGCTCCTGTTTTCTGTGTATTACAAGGTACATATTCATATGACATATACATATATTGCATGTGACATTTCTGTTAGTAGGATACTGCTGAGTTTCAAAAGCTCCTTGAAGGATGTAACTGCTGAGTATTTTACCTTATTTACCTGCAATTTGAGGCAATATTAGGACAATTCAGCAAAAAAATTTCTCAGTTTCTTGCAGAAATAATGATTTATTGGCCTGAATTAATTTGTTATTTGAGGCACAATAGGTTGCAGCCCACCAGAAAGTCTATAGGTTATATATAAATTTTTTTAAATCACAGATGTGTAAATGTTCGTCTTGTCATTAGATTGACTGCAGTAGCTGGACTCTGTACAGGAACAGTAATGAAAGGATTAATTTCTTTGACTCAAGTTGGTATTTGTTTCCTTCTTGAAAATAATTTTTTCAAACACATGGTGGATGTTAAACTAAGCCTTAAAGGCCAGTGGACATTTTAGTTGTTGCCCTGCACTGAGATAGCTGGCTTGCAAAATTCTTTGCGTAGACATTTGGCTATTGTGTATGTATTGCAATCATGTGATATAACTATGTTCCTCTACGTAATATGTATTTGTTTTGAGAATCTTTACAGCATTTAAGACAAACATCTCCAAAGAGGGAAACGTAGTCATCTGGATTTTCAATGCAATGTGCTTAAATGTACCCATATGTCTGGTTGCAATTTCTGTTTTACACCAATGTTTCTGTGGTACATAAACATATACTTAGTTCATGAAGGATTTGATGTACATAAGAAAAACCTATTGGTGTTATCAATTTGTGAAGAAGGTCAGAAAGGTTGAAGGACTGTGTTTACAGAAAATCTTAAGTGCCTTGCTTTTGAACATTTCATAAACATATGAAATTTCATACATATTTCATAGTAGTCCACAGGTGTTTTTCAATGTATTACTTATTTCAGAAATAATTTTATATTGGTGATTTCATATTGGACCATCGAAATAGTCTATCTATGCATTTATCATCAGCTGGAATTAAGTTCACTTGAAAAATTCAGTGTTCACACAGTAATGCAGGTGTTGCAGGAGACTTAATTCTTGATACTTGTTGTTAGTGTGTATCCTCCCTGAAAACCCTTCCTTTCTTGAAAAAGTCCGTCTGGAAACATTGAACATTGAAATATTAATGTTGGTTTTAATTTTCTCATATGATGTCCTGAAATACAGAAGGTTCAGCATTACGGTCTAAACTGTGTTTTTTATTTGTGTTGAAGCATCTGTCAGCTGTAGATATTTGTATATATGGAAATTTGTTTCTTTTCTTAAACAGCTATGAGTATTGAGGAGATTATGCTCAAGGATCTCAAGGAAATTTCAGATGGAGAAATCAAAGTAGCAATTACCACTGTATGCATGACACTGGAGGTAAGAGGAAACTTAAAACAACATGTTAAACAGCCTTCTTGCATATGGAGATGGTTCTTTGAAACAGATTGTGAACAAGTTATTTTCTCAATATTTTTTTGACTATGAGCAGAATTTTCAGTGATTAATTAACTTTGAGAGAAGTAGTAGCTATTTGTTATTTGACCTACATTATTACGATATTATGATTATTCCCTCCCGTTAGATTGTACCATGGTGTGTTAAAAACAATTGAATAAACAAATTGGAGCCTTTGGGTGAATTGAAAGTGTGAGCTTTCTGTTGTATTTCAGTAAGTAGTTACTAACCAGGACTGTGTCCTGTCTTTCACTTACAGAATGGCATAAAATTTTATAAAGCCAGCTCTCAGCTTTTTGAGGGGAGGGGAGATTCTTTCATGCCTTCTAGAAATCTGTCTTGAAACTGTGTATATGAAGTTAGTCCATTGCCACATTTCCTAAATTAAATGCCTGTTGGTAGAAACAGAAGTATCTCAACGGGGCAGAAGTTAGTAAAATTTTGATCTTTTGAATCAAAACTATGAATTTGTCTTTATGAGTATCCCTGAGACAGCCTGAAAGTGACTACTTGGATTTTGTTTCTTGAACAGTCCCAAACATTTTGTAAATGCTTAGGGAAAACTCTTGTGTGGTATGTTTTGAATCATTATCTCAAGACAAGTTGTGTTACAGAAGTCAGTAGCTACCCACCTTGGTCTGAAGGAGGGATACATGTTGCTGGATATTATGTAAAAGTATTATTTAAAAAATATGAATGCTTAGATCACTAAACAAGTATGACATGACACTGTTATTTCTGACTGAAGTTTGCATACTGGCATATTGATTAATAATAAAACCTAAGTGCTCTGAAGAAAATCTCAATAACAAAGACATCTTTATATAGTATATATTTGTAATTTTCAGTCTCTTCATCTGCTTGAAATTCACCTATACAAAAGTATTTGAAATGTAGAAGAAATTGTCTATTTTTGCACTAAATCAAAACTTCTTTTTTAACCTCAAATGCTACTAGAAAAAAAATAAACCTCTTGAGTAGTTCTTCCATTGCATGTCCTAAGAGATTTCTCACAGTATATGTCCTGTGATTCATTTTACAAAAAATAAGGTGCTTCTGTGGTTGAAGAAGTTTTTAGTGCAATCCAGCTGATAATTATCCACGGATTTCTTCTTGCATGCTAAAATACACCAAGAAAATTGGGTAGCCAAAGCTTCAAGAAATTAAGTCAAATCTACTAGTTTTCAGTTAGTTGTTTCGATATTAAGCAATCTTTGCCACCAACACTGCACTGCTTTATGAGCCATAATTTGATCCTGAAAATTACGCTGAGTCCGGGAGGAAAGGGGGTGGGGAAAGAGTATTGTAACATAACTCCCCAAAAGAGAAAATGGGATTTTAAAAAGTTCTTAGTAAAATCATCTGCTTTTGTTTTAAATCTTTCTCTTTTACTCTGTCGGTTTCAGTTAATGGTAGACAGAGCTAGGAGCTAATTGGGAGCTAGTTTTAGCATTACATTTTCTTTTTGTTTATTTTGTGTTAAATCATGTTTAATAACTCTGTAGAATACATTGTGCTCCACAGGTCGAAGCTCCAGGTAAATCTGTCTGACCTCATCTTTACTACTTTATATGCTCAAATTAATTGTAACTCAGAACTTGTCTTCCTTTCGGCTGGATCTCACGATTTTACTTTGTCAACAGTAGGTGTTCCTAGTCCTCAAATTTTCAGGCAAAATTTCAGCCTTTTTTCAGTGACAATGTAACGTGATGCTGACTTACCTTGGCCAAGAAGTGTTAAGATCTGGTGGTCAAGCAGTAAATGTTTCATAATTGTTTTTCTTACACAGCTAGTGGTCATTGTGGAGGGCGGAGATTTGTTTGCCTTTAAGAACAAAGGAAACAGATTTTACTGATGTTAGATAGTTTTTAGTCCCAGTCTCTTAAGTTATTTTATTACTAGTATTTTTTATGTGGTTTCTTTCTGGGAGTCACAGCTACCTTCCTCTGCTTCTTGCTGTCTGTTCTGCTGTGAATAGTTTGTGCCAGAAAGGGCTAACTTTTCAGGAGTGTAACTGGTTTTTTTTCTGTTCTTTGTTCAAACATTTTCTGAACACCCTCATTTTTGGTGCTTGACCAGCAAAGGATATTTTTTCACTCAGTGTTATTAGGGATAGGGATCCCATGTAGTTACTTCACCCAGTATCGAAGCACAATGCTTACAAGGAAATTACTGACAAAACTGTCCAGACTTGTCAGTTCAGGTTAGAATTCTGTTATGAACTCAGAGTACCCAAACTTTGAGGAATTCATTATTTTCTCAGCAATAATAATGGTAATTTGTTATTCATCCTCTAAGTGCTCCACAGACATTACCTGATCAAATATTAAGAAAATGTGAAGAACAGGCTTGGCAACAGGTGTTGAATCTCTAGTGTGTTTGTGCTTTTGCATCTTCAGAAGTATCACAAGGTCACTTTTTTTCCCTAATAATCAACAAATGTGCAAAAGTATCTTCCATTAAAGTGCTTTCTATAGGGCAGTCATTTTGTGTGGATGTGTTTAGGTTTCTCTAAGAGTCTCTATGGAGCTTTGAATTTCTTGAGATAACCACCTTTGGACCTGGCCTTCCTGGATTTAGGTGGCATTAAAGCTGTAAGTTGAAATCAGACCTGTGTCACCAGTGGCTGGTTGTCAGACTGTAGGCTGCTTGGATTTCGCATACATAAACACTTTATTTTTGAAGAGAACAACAAAATAGAAGAGACGCTGCCCAGGTCGCGGTTATTTTTGTTGCCTTTGCCGCAAAGTTTCCCGAGGTCATAATAATGGTTACTCGTAGGATATTGTAGCAAAATTCAATGCATGTGTTTGTTACAGTTAATTTCTGTTACATAGTGTTATACCCCTAGAGTATCTTTTTCTGCTTCTCTGCTGGAATTCTCTTGGAAATGAGAAATGTCTTCTCAATGTGACTTTCTGGGAAAGTAATTTTTTCCTGAGAAAGGAATACTTCTGTTGTGAAGTGAACTCTGTTCTCTGGTTTTTTAAGTGTAACACACTGGGAGCACAATCCAGGTTTCATGAGTATTCAGTTTAGTTGAAATGGCTCATTATGACATAGATTAATAGTATGCCTGTTGGACTAAGTCTTTTATCCATTGGTTCATGAAAATTTTTTTTAACTACTCACAGAACTTACGAATGTAGAAAATCAATTACCGCATGAGGAAGCAGGTCAGTCAGTTGAAAACAAGATCTGTGATTGTCTGCTGCTGACTGTGACAAGGCACCTGTCTGTTCTGAAGGTCTGTTGAGGTTCAAGCCTCTGGCCATGGCATCCACATACTTCATAAAAACAGTTTCCAGGTTGTAGAGGTTGTATGCCGCTTCTGTCGGGGTTGTATGCCACTTCTAAAGGCTTAGAGAACGCGTCAGAGCCTCAACGGGGCTGCTGTCACCACAGTTGTTTCCTGAGGAAAGTGGCCCGCAACTTCGTGCTGCCACGGGAAGCTTGACTGTCCTTAGGTAGCCTCCTAGTCCAAATGAGTTGGGGATGGTACCAATAGGAAGTTCTGTCTCTTGGATCAACTTCCCCCTTTGTGGCTCTATGCCTCAGAGGAACTTAGAGTGGCTGTTCCAGCAACAGTAACCTAAGAAATATAGAAGTGTTTGGGTGCACAGTTTGTCATCTTTCTATGAAAAAATACTCTTATCTCAGAGATACAGTTTAATTTTAAAGCTATTTTGTAGTATTAGTAAGAAATGCCACTGTCTTACTAATTTGGACAATTTTATTTCTGCATTTTGAAAAGTGATATTTTTAATACTTCTGTAGAGAAAATCAAGAACCGCTGTCACAGCTGAAGCATGTCAAGCAAGTGCTAGGTAGACCATTACACACAAATAAGTGAGATTACAACGTATTTCTTGGAAAATTTGAACTTCTGTTGTCTTGTCTATAATGATTATGTATATATATTGTGTATTTGGGAACCTTTTTCTCTCAGTATAAATATAAACGTATTTTAAATGGCAGATTGGTCCATGAATTTGTTTTTGATGCAAAAAACAAAACAAGAAGCAAACCCCAAGTAAACATGTTAACATTTAATCTTCCAGTAATGGAATTGGAAACAAAATTCTCAGCAACTTACAATAGCAATGCGGTTCAAAAGTATTTTTCTGATGCCTGTTGTGAGAAGTTAGGGTATGTAAAATAAATGATGTATGGAGCTGTAGGAATGCGACTTTTGCCGACTACCTTATGTCTAAGGAACATTAAACATAGGGTTCTCGTTTAGCAAATAAATAACCATTCATTTCAATGGCTGCATAGTCTGGACTTTTGTGCATATTTTTGCAAAGATGAGAAGAGGCCATTAGGGATTTAATATAAAATAAATCGCCACAGGGTCTTCTTGTAGTCCTAGTCTTTCTGCCACATGGTGTGTCACTAATGTGCATAAATGGGCTTAAATGAATTTGTTATCTGTATTACATTTGCAGTATGTATATATTTATATATTATTTTTTAATTGTGTTTAAAAATAAAACATTAAATACATCATTTCTGAGAGTTGCAAACATACCATTTGTAAATAAATCAACCTTAATTAAGGTCTTAAAATGTCAATGTGTGATATCTGCCTTAGGAAAATTTGTAACATATATAGTACATAAAGCTTAAACATACTTTCATTTGCTTTTTCAGAAGTATTAGGAGGGTAAAGTCATAACTTGATATGACTGAGTAATGCAGCCACACGTGCATTAATGTAAATACCATACTCATGCTTGAACATCAGACTGCTGTCTTCTGGAGCACAATAGCTGCTCAGTTGATGCCTTGGGTCAGCCAAAGTACCCCAGTTGTAATGAGTACAATCCAAGGTGTGGAGAGATTAGACAGGCAAGCTGAATTCTCTGTAGTGACTTTTCTCTAAAGATATGAAAGGAATCTGGTGGGGAGAACCATTTAAGTGGTGGTTTTAAGTGGCTGTCACTGCAGCCAACTGGGAAATAAGCCAGGCCAGCCAGGGCAGTGTCAGCTGTTCCTTAGCTGCCTGCCAAGATAAGAACAAGAAGACCAGGCGCCTGAAGTGTATTTATACCAATGTACAGAGCTTGGAAAAGAAACTCTAGGGACTCGACACCCAGTCAAAGTTAGGGTATCATAGGAGTAACTGAAACATGGTAGGACAACTCCCATGACTGGTGAAATATGATGGATGGCTATAGGCTCTTTTGTAAAGGGAGTCAGGGAAGAAGAGGAGGGGGAATTGCACTTTAAGTTAAGGAGAACCTCAGATATATAGAAATCAACTACAGTGACTATAGAAGCCCTATCAAATGCCTCTGGGTCAAGGCTAAAGGGATCATCTCCAAGGGGAATCTTAAAGTAGACATCTGCTACCAACCTCCAAACCAAGACGATAAGGGCAAAGAAGCAATATTTGGGTCACATGAGCAAGCTCTAGATAACAGATCCTGGGTCTTACAGAGGACTTCACCTATTCAGGCATTGTTGGTAGAGCAATACAGCAGGTCACAACATCCCTCAGTCTCCTGGAGTGCATACAGGACTGCTTCCTCAGACAAATGTTGGATGTGCTAACCAGCAATGAGGCACGGCTGGACTTGCTGCTCACTAACCAAGGAAACCAGCTCTGTAGTATCTCGCTTAGTGGTGGCTTTGGCTGCAGTGATCGCAGTTTTGTGGAGTTTGGGGTCTGGCTGTGCGCTCTGAAGGTTTAGTACTAAGGCAGAGGTTTTAGATTTTAGAAGAGCAAGCTTCAGCTTGCTCAGAGATCAATTGGAAGGGAAGCTTCCATGGAGAATAAAGGAACTAGTGACTGCTGGGAGATTTTCAAGATTGCTCTCGTGGAAGCACTAAACCATTTCATCCTCTTCAAAGGGAAGGGAAGTAGGTGGAAAAAGAGACCTTCTTGGTTTAACTGTGAATTTTTGAGTCTGTTCAAGACCCAAAGAGAAGCACACCAGAGATGGAAAAGGAATTAAAAATCTGTTGAGAACCATGAGAACACTGCCAGGACATTGTTAGAAAAGCAAAGACTCAGCTTGAATTGAAATTGGCAAGAGATGTCAGAAACTGCAAGAAAGGGGTCTTTGAGTATATAAACAAGCAGAAACAGGAGGAAACTACTGGCCCAGTGTTAAATGGGAGAGGTGAATTAGTCACCAACAACACTGAAAAGGTTGTTCTCAACACTTCCTTCACCTCTGTTGTCACCAGCACAGTTGGGCCCCAGACCCTGGAAGCAAAAGTCCATGTTGATGCAAACACAGACCCACTGCCAATGAAGGAAAAATTGCTACTTGGGCTATTACAGGAACTTGACCCCTGCAAATCAATAGGATCTGACAATATCCACTGAAGAGTATTGGAGGGCTGGCTGGGGTTGTTGTGAGGCTGTTCTCCATAATGTTTGAGAAGTTGTGGAGATCAGGAGACATCCCAAAGGATTGGAAGAAGGCTAATGTCGCCCCCATCTACAAGAAGGGCTTAAAAGAAGATCCAGGAAATTATGGGCCCTGGAAAAGTTATGAAACAAATCCTCCTGGGAGGATTCATTGCAAGTCAGATGAATCAGGTGGTTGGGAAAAGCAAGCACGGATTCACCGAGGGCAAATTGTGCTTGTCAAACCTGATTGCCTTCTACAGCAAAGTAACCTGCTTGGTTGACGTGGGGCAAGCCATGGATGTTGTCTACCTGTGTTTCTCCAAGGCTTTCTCCACGGGCTCCCACAGCCTCCTGGTGAAGCTGCTGTGTAACAGGCTGGACAAGCTGCCCGTGCAGTGGGTGGGGAGCTGACCCACAGGGAGCACCCAGAGTGGGGTAAATGGCTCCTTTTCCAGCTGGCAACCTGGCACAAGTGGGGTCCCCCAGGGACTGGTGTTGGGCCCAGTGCTGTTTCGTGCCTTCCAAAGAGGTCATGCAGAGCACCTGCAGTCACTCAGGGATCAAGTGAACACTTTGGAAGGGAGAGCCACCCTGCAGGAAAACCTGTGTAGGCTGGAAGAGTGGGCAAAGAAGAGCCTTATGAAGTTCAGCAAGGACAAGTGTAAGGTCTTACACCTGGGAAAACAAATGCAGGACTGCAGCACAGGCTGGGAGCACAAGGCTGGGGAGCAGTTCCGTGGAAGGGGACCGGGGAGTCCCAGTGAGCGACAAGCTCAATGTGAGTGAGCAATGTGCTGCTGCAGCAAAGGAGCCCAGTGAGATCCTGGGCTGCATCAGTGAGGGCATCAGCAGCAGAGATTGTCCCATTCTTGTCAGCGTTTGTCAGGCCACACCTGGAACACTGCTGTCAGTTTTGGTCCCCACTCTTCAAAAAAATATGTGGACAGACCGGAAAGGATACAAAGGGCCACAGAGATGATCAAAGGGCTAGGAAGCCTGACATGTTAGAAAAGAAGGCTTAGGTGAGACCTTGACACCAGGTTCTACTATTTAAAGAGTGGCTACAAAAAAGATGGTGACTCTGTACAAGGAGTCACATGGAAAAAATTAAGGATAATGGGTACAGGTTACTCCTGGGGAGATTCTGATTAGACACCAGAGGAACATTTTTCACAGTGATAACAATCAGTCATTGGAATAATCTCCTTGGAGAAGTGGTGTATTCCTCAACATTAGGCGCTTAAAGATTCATCTGAGCAGGGCACTGGACCACCTTGTATAGAGTGCTTTTGTCTAAAAAGCTTGGACTAGATCATCCGTGAGATCTCTTCTAACCTGTTATTCTATGATTCAAAGAAGTGCTTCCTAATTAAGTATGTGAAATCAAATGGTAGCAAAAAGCATCGATTACAGTGATTAGCAGGATTGCCTGTAGTTTTTGTATCAAGACCAGATTCCTTTCAGAAGATGACGTCAGGGTGATACAAGCTAAAATTCTCTCACCCAGTGAAATGCTTCCGCATTAAGTCATATACGATGTTAGGCAAGATGTTATTATGGTCTCTTGAGATTTGAAAAAAATGTAAACTTGTAAAACTGGCCAAGACCATTATATTTATGAATCTTCCCAACTCAGCATGTACTGATTTATGCAACTGTCATTTTTGCAAGTTGTGTTTGATTATTTTATTCTATAGTAGTCATAACAGTAAACCAGAAGGATCAGGATTTTTTGTGCTTGCAGTATCACTTTAAAAATGCACGAGGTAAACAAGTGGTATCAGGTGCGCAGTGGTATGTTTTTAGGATTTCATTTTTATTTCAGTATCTGAATAAATTGGATAGATGTCATTGGTTATAATTAGTGTGAAATCTGGTCTGATTTGGTCCAAGCTATCATTTACAATTTTGCTTTTAATGGTTTGTTCAGTCTTTGTTCAAAAGTTAATAAACGAAGTAAAATAACTATGAGAATTATGACAGGAATGAGCATAAACAATATTCTGACATTGCAGTAAAAATGTGCTTGTGAACAAGTACATTGTTCAAAAAGATAAACTATTTTCTTTTGTATCGTTTATGAAATGTGTTTAAATAAATTAAGATAGTTCATATTTATACAGCTGTAAAATATGTACTATCTTTCAGCTAAGTAAAATGCTATAATCTACCGTATCATTATTGGCCTGTATTTCTGACTTCTACAAAGCTGACTAATTTATCATTTGTATACTCTTCTAGTTCTTGTCAGTAGCACTCAGCTTAGCTGCTTATGGGGCATAGACACTGACAGCGGGAGGTGCTGTTTTGAGAAACGTTCAGCATAAAGAGTTGTTTCTATGAAATTTAATGCACTTTAAAAAAAAAAAATCAGTGTAAAACCTAGCATGAACATTTAACATTTTAAGATCTGGTCATAATGCATAAGAATATAAGAACTGATGATAGTTAGGGATGGCAACAGGAATATTACAGAAATTATATTTTCTGCTGTTTAGTTTTTGGTTTTTCTTTGCTATTTTGTGGGAAACAAATTAAATAGCATGTTGAACTGTTGATCCAACATTACAGTATAATTCTAGCTGTAAGTAAAAAGACATTTTGAGTTTGCTAGTGTTAGGGTTACAGTACTAGAGAAGCCAGCAATTCTGTCAACAGGAAGTGAAGAGAGATGCAGTGTATTTCCAAACAAATATTCTGCTTGGTGACTGCTTTTAATTTAAAAATTTAAAAATCCCTCCAATCATGTAATATTTATTTAGAATAGTGATATTTTGATGCAGAAACCCCATGAAGTAAGTCTGATATGTCTTGAAATACTTCTTTTGTTCTGTTCGGCAAAGTATGTCCTAAAACATCTTCTGAACTCGAACGTAAATGAATGCTTAACACTTGTAAACATTACATTAGCCTATGTTTTTATCATACACCACTGAATTTTATACTTTCTACTACATATCAGAAGCCCAGTCCTGAAACTATTGGATATTTTAAGATGTAGGAACATTTTTGAATTTTGAATTAGGCAGATCAAGTGCTCTGAAAGATTTTTACGATATGCATATGTGCTCTGTTTAGATGATGATGAGAAAGATCCTTTTTTTGACTCTATGTAGCTGGGTACACTTTCAGGACTTGAAGTGAAGTCTTTCTGTCTAACCAGAAATTTCATAATTTATTTAATTTTATATACATTTTAATATATTTTATTTATAATACAGGGATTACAAAAATCACAAAATAATTCAAGTTGAAAGCCTTCAGCCCTTTATTTGAGTTTTCAAATTCAGATTAGCTAAGAATACTAATTCTACCAAAGACTGCAATTTTCCTTTCTCTCTTTCTAGGAGACAGATAACATTTTCTCAGGAAGGTTGCCACTTCTGTATTCAGAATTATTCACAGCTTCTATGTGTCTCCACCAAAATGTAGTTTTCATCACAAAGCTGCTGCATGAATGGTATTCACCAAAAAATATAATTTCTTCTGCAACTCTGTAGCTAAATTGTTTAGGTAGATTTTATTTGTGTATTTAAATGAATATGTATTAAGTCTAATCTGCAGGCTCTTTGAGCCAGAAAAACCAACATTCAGAACTCCTGTGTGTATTGTGAGTATTGCAACATCTTACTTTTTATCTTTTTTTTTTTCTTTTTCCGTATAGACTTGATAAAGTGTAAAATGAAAATTCCTTCAGGGTAATCTTGCATTGCTTTCATGATGAAGATCTTTATTATTTTCTCCATAAGAAATTCTGTGTGTAAATATATCATTTTTAGTCCTGAATTTGCTGCATTTCTGAAATGAAACAATATATTTAACCAAAGTTGCTAAGTACAGATTGAATTTATTAATTACAAAAAGGAAAAAAAGAGTAGGAACGTCTACATTTGTTGTTTTCCTGACTGCTTTTTTTTTTTTAAACTACTTTTTCAGAAGAAAAAATTTCAGTATTTTGTGTTTCATAACTTTCTACTTATTTGTGATTTGTCGTTAATTAAAAAATCATCCTTTGACTGAAAATTCAGGTATGGAGAGATTTTCATTTCTCATGGTAGCATAATTTTTGGGATCTTGTACAAAGGCAGAGCGTTTTAATTACTGTTTAGACTGAAAAAAAAAAAGGCAAGACGCAAGCAGAATAGAGTACTTTCTTCAGCTGTGATCATGTAGCTCTCAATGTGTCGGAATTTCTTATGCCTGTTGGGTGTCTGCCTTCCAGAATTCTTACATCTAAACAGGATATAAACACAACACTTAGGCTCGTAAGGAGAAACCTATTGAGGCCACGAAGTTCATGCCAGAGCAAAACAGTGGCAGCTGCTTATTTTATCTTCCCCAAATATGAATAATCACCGTTTTTGCATTACAGTGATGGGGAACTGAGGCATGTATACAACCCTTTCACACTTTGGGAGGGTGTCTCTCAGTTTTGTGAGAAAGAATTAATATGTCTGAACATGGGCTGCTTGGTTCTGTGGCTCAGGTCGAACAGGATTATAGAGTTGGTAGCAAAATTAAACAGAGAACCTGAAAAATTATCTAAAATCATTGCCAGATGATTTTTCTTCTTCCTTTGCTTGAACAGCCAAAGCCTTTGGAAAAAATCTCTTCTTCCCTGGATGCTACCTTTACAAACAAAATGGATCAGTTGGTTTCTATTACCAGGTCTGGCACTTTCTGTGGGAGGACAAATGTCACTGCTAGATGTATTGTAACTTGGCTGCATTTTATCCTTCCTGTCTTGCTGCTGTTGTTACCTTAGTCACATTTTCAGAGAAATTTTATAAGACTTGATTCTCTCTCCATCCTTTATGGAGGGGAGAGGGGAAGGGGAGACCAAGACTTACAGAAAAAGTAAGGTAAGAGTAAACAAGGTCCACAAGGAATCATCTTCAGTCCATTCTTCTTTATTTTCCCCACTGCTATATTGCCAGAGAGATATGGTCAGCAATCTGTGCCTGGATTCCACATGCAGAACTTGATTGTTTTTTAGATTTCATGGGTGATTGACCCCTGTGTATGCTTGTTTCATTGTCAGTGTTTGTCACAGTCTAGTAAGGAGAAAAGTTGGAATAGCTTAATTTTGTACCTCAAATGAGAACTGTTAGGTCAGATCTTCAGTTGGTAAAACACCACAGACTTAGACTAGTTGTAGATTGTTCCATTGGAAGAAGGATTTGAGGATGAGTTTGAATAAACAGCAACTTTACAACCAAGAACCTCTGTAATTGTGTTTTAGAACCAAAAATCTTAACTGAACACTAATTTAAGTGTGGTTTTTTGTCCTATTTCATCACATATTGAATCATAATCTTCTGAAAATATGTTGGTTTAGTCTAAAAAGTTTGTCTCCTTATCTTTTCTAATATGAACAGTGTTATCTGGTTGCTGCTCAGCATTTGCTATTAAAGAAGACTTCATAAATGAAGGGGCTAGATACAATTCAGAAATAAAAAAGTGATTTTCCTCTCACATCTCTTAGTTGAGTATTTGCCATATGGGTTGCTCAGCATTACACTCTCAGCAGGTCTAATTTGTGGTAAACACACAGTGAGTGAACAGAAAAAAAAGGCAATGAAAATGCTCATATTCCCCCTTCACTCCATTTTTTTAAAAACTGAAATCAACTTATTCAGGTTGAGCCCATATAGTTGTGGGACTTAGTTGAGTATGTGTGTATTTCCCACTCTCCTGGGAGTTTGTGAAGACTGATATGCTGCACTTTTCTTGCCATGAGACTGATTTGCTGGAGCTTGCATGGCAGTGTGTGAATTATACCTTCCTTGCTCTGATCTGGCATGCTGCCAGCTGCCCCCGGGCTTTCTCCATGTGCTTTCTCCATGAAGGGTAGTTGGTGGAAAACATGACTTTTCTTGCTGTGGTATGGGGTGCTTTAGCTTTTCCCTGGGCCTCTGCGAGAGGATCACCAACTAAACAAATGTGTTCATCTTCTGGGCTGCTGCTAGGATTTGGACCAGGCACAGAAAGAGGTATAAAATAAATAAAAAAATAAATAATGGTATGGGTTTTTCTCAACCACAGCCATAGAAATCCATAGCATCAATATTTTGAAAACCTCCCATCTCCAATGAGCTCCTGGGGCTCTCTCTTACTATTGTGTACATGCTTTCTTTCTCTGTATGGGTTGTCTTCTTCCCTAGGGACTTTGCCTCCATTGCTGTCCTTCAAGGACTCTCTGGAGCTTGGTCCCTGGTCCTTGTATGTATCAGCAACCCAAGTGACCACTCTTTAATCAGTGCTTCCAGCCCAAAGAAAAAGTTTTTTTCCACAGGTGGGTCTGCATTGCTATATTAAAAAATACCCCCAAAACACCTGTTTTACATTTAGGAGTAGGCATATCTAAGTAGAAGAAACTCCATAGCCTAAACGGATGCATTTTTCTGAATAATAGAAATGGCTGCCATTATGCACTTCATGTTGTAATTGCAAACATGAAATAGCTACCAAAGGAAATGCCTCAAAAAAGCAGTGGTTTGCATCCTGTGCTCTGTCTTACGGTTATACATTGGACCTTAGTAATGCATATACTTCCCTTTCTCCCTAGATGCTATCTGTTCCAGCAGGAAACCTGCACATTCCCATTCCAGATATGGATTCAGCTGAGGAGGACTTGGGGGTGCTGGTGGGTGAGAGGCTGGACATGACCCAGCCATGGGCACTCCCAGCCCAGAAAGCCCAATACATCCTGGGCTGCATCCAAAGCAGCGTGGGCAGCAGGGCGAGGGAGAGGATTCTGCCCCTCTGCTCTGCTCTGCTGAGACCCCACCTGCAGTGCTGCATCCAGCTCTGGGGTCCCAGCACAAGAGGGACATGGACCTGCTGTAGAGAGTCCAGAGGAGAGTTACCAAATTGATCAGAGGGATGGAGCACCTCTCCTATGTGGAGAGGCCAAGAGAATTGGGATTGCTCATCTTGGAGAAGAGAAGGCTTTGGGGTGACCCAATTGCAGCCTTCCAGTACCTGAAGGGAGCCCACAAGAAAGATGGATAGAGACTATTTACAAAAGCATGTAGTGACAGGACAAGGGAAAATGGCTTCAAGCTAAAATAGAGTGGGTTTAGGTTAGATACTACAAAGAAATAAATTCATTTCTGTAAAGGTGATGAGGCACTGGAACAGGTTGCTCAGGGAAGTCATGGATGTCTCATCTCTGGAAGTGTTCAAGGCTAGTTTGGATGGGGCTCTGAGCAACCTGGTCTAGTGAAATGTGTTCCTGCCTATGGCAGGTGGGTTGGAACTAGGTGATCTTTAAGGTCCTTTCCAACCCAGGACATTCTTGATTCTATGATAATTCAGAACTGTTCATGATTCTGATTTAGAAGAAAGCGCATTAGTCCTACATTGAACAATGATGATACAATTTCTTTTAGGCAACATTTTTTCCACGTCTTTGAGAGAAAATACTTGGTTTACAGCATTTGGAGGTATTTAGTTCAAATAAATGCAAAACTCTTTCATTGGATCCTGCTAAATGTTTGTCTTAGAATGGTCACCACAGGTGGCCAATGTGATCCAGGTTGCGTATTTGGCTTCTGTATTAGTATGTGCAGTTAAATTTGATTTCCCCTTGTTCAGTCTTATGGAAAGGGGTTAATTGGAATGACCAGTTTTGTTTTTCTGTTTGTTTTTGGGTATTTTGTACTGCTCTAGTGTGCTGAGTCTTGTTGGTTTTCTCCACGAACTAATCTGTAAATACTTATAGCTGAATAAATAGAGAGTATTGGTTGTTTTATCATCTACTATGAATTCTTCCTTCATGTATATCATGTATATCATTAGCTTAATTGTTTACAGTGTTTCAGTCAGTTACACTTAGACAGATCCTCTGAGGTAATGGAATTTTGTTTTGTAGTATAAACCAATATTCACTCAGAAACCAAGCCTCAGCCTCTCTTACTGTGGACTTTGGGTACTAGAAGTGTAACTGTAAAATTTTAAGTAAGGTTTTCAAGATGCCCAGGTGAACAGAACCCTGCAAGTAGTCATTACTTATGCATTTAAATTTCTACAAGTATCAGCTGAAGTCAGGAGCCACTGGTGACTATTTAGGACTCTGGATTTTAAGCTTTAAACCATTTTAGAAAAATATTAATTTACGGTTTCTTGTGTCAACTGGAAGCATTTGGGAAGTTAAAGTAAATTAAGTGATGAATGATCCTTTGTGTACTGTACACTCAGTCATCATGAACTCACATTCTGAACACATTTAAAGTTGCATAGAATTTGGCTTTTTTAATATTTTTTTTTAAATTTTTTTTCATCCACATTAAGGACTAAGAAAACAAGCATGCTTTCAAATGGCTCTCTGCACTGTCGGTGATGTACCTGTGCTTGATGTCACTATCCTTCATAAAATGTGATAATAATGTTACCTGTTAACATAAAAACAAAGTTTGACTCCACGGAAGCAGCTGGAAATGAATAACCACATGCTTAAATCTCCTAGGCACACAGTGTTTGGCATAAACTGCTAAAAGTTCCTCATATTTAGGAGTGAAATACTCATGTTGCGTCTCAGCTGGTGTGCATGAAGGAATATTCATTTCTCAGTGGTAACATGGAATTTGATTTTATAAAATGTTTTTATATATATTTAATGGATTGAAACACTTTGAAGAAAACATACATTTCTGGTCTTAATCTAATTCAAAGGGGGTTTATGGTTCTGATTCTAGACTTTTCTCATGTTTTATGTATAGGTTAATCAGAAGGTTGTGTCTTGTCCAAGCTAGCAGGGAGCAGAAACAGTCCTTTTCTGTGACATCCAGGAAGATGATCAGTTGAACACTAATAAATGGATGTTTACTGGGTGGATACTGCAGATGATTTGAAAAGGGATTAGCTACAGTTTGGGAAGAGGGTCATGGTAACAACAGTACGTGCTAAAACTTATTTTTTTATAGTTGCAAGTTGCAAGGGAGTGATATATGAACCTCAAGATATACTGGCTGTTCATGCCTGCAACTCCATTATACTTTAAAATTTTCATGTGCAGTTATTATTTTGTAGGGCTCTTTGCATAGAGTCAAGCAAGGTTCCTGCAGTAGAAGTCGACGATAAAAGTAACCGATAGAAAGGAGCCTTCAGGGATTTGGTGTTTGGTCAGAAAGGACATTCCGAGAGTCAAAGAAGAGATATGAAATTATGGCAGAAGAGGGGAGTGAGCTGCTGTGGTACAGAATGTAAGGGCATAAAACAGTATAAGTGTGATATAAACCAGCTTGAAGCTTCCACCAACTTGTGGGCTTCAAGATTATGCCATAGTATTTTTCTTAGAAATGAGGCTGCTGATTTGTGGCACTGCGTGCCATATAAAAGTGTGCCATCCATTTATGTCTGTGTGTATGTATGTACATATGCACCAGATATATGTGAGACACATGTGCTATCTACCTGCCATGTAATGTGAAAGTTTTGCTACATGGAAGATTGATTAGGCTCACTCTCTTTTATCTTCATTACCCATTTTCTGTATTCTAATGCAGTTTGCTTAATTCTGTGAGAGTGCATCTAGATTTCTGACTCATATACTGAGAAATAAATTTCTAACTTCCTGTATTTCAGAATTGTTCTAAGAAGGCACCTTGCCAAAGTTTATTGTCCCAAAGAAATGGAGGGTCTCTGCCGATGTAACTGTTACCAACCAGGAGCACATTTCTTTCTTAAGTTTGACCGTATACGAGCTGTAAAACTGATTCAGTTACACTCAGTAGTAAAATATTTTTCCAGAACAGCTTATTCTGTGTATGATTTGGCTTAGACTTTGCAATTGACAATGCAGGTTTCAGGGTTGAAATAAGTATTCATGGTGAAGGTCAACAGAAAGAAAGGAATTTTCAGGTGCAGAGTGAGTTAACTTATTCTAGAGGTGAAATACAGCCCAGTTTCCATTAAGGGAAAGTACAAATGTAAGCAATGAGTGGCAATGCTTTTATAACAGAGACATAGCCTTAGACTGCATCTTGGATGGTACCTACAGTAAAATACTTTAATTTTTGGGACAAGGCAGAATGAAGATCAAGATGTGGAAATAACTGCATAATTCTACAGATTAAAAAGCACAAGCAGATACAGAACATATTTCATATTATGACTTAGTTAATAGTGTTTTGTAATTACAGACAGTGAAGGTGAAGCTCTTCACAGAACTGTAAGTGATTTCATTACAGTGGGCAAATTATGATTTTAACAGAAAAGAACTTATTTTGGATCAGAAGATGGAAGCAGTTTTCCTGGAGAAAAAATTGCTTTAGCTTCCCACTGTCTATATAGTACTGGTTTTCCTGGTAGCATTAAAGATACCCCACTGGTAAAGCTTTAAAAAAGAGAATCTCTTGACCTCCTGAAAAAGTTAGTTGTTTGGAATGTTGAATGCAATTATATTGACATATGGTGATAATGTGATAAAGCATAAGGGTTAAAGGTTGAAGGAACCATGGCTTGGCAATTAGCAGTGTAAATGAAACATTCATTATCCAGCATGCTGAGAAGTTGATGAACTGTACAATAAATCTGAGCCCAAGTCACTACTGAGATAACTCATTTCAGACAAAGCGGTATTTATTAGGATTCTAGACATTGTTTTGCATTCTCTGGTGAAATATCTTGCTCTAGAAACATTTTCTCCATTAATGTATGTGAAGTAAATCAATACTAAGAGTTCTCCAAATAATATAGAATAAAAAAATGTAGGAACATCAACGACATCGAAACTCATTCTATATGAAAAGATGTTTGGTTAGATAGATTGGTATTTCTTCACTGCATTGGTATTGGTATTTCTCCAATGTAAATTGTCTCCAGTGACTTACATTAACTAATTTGAAGCCATTTTTTCTCATCTTCTGAGATACAGGTGAAATCAGAATCTGACCTAGTAAGTAGACAGCCAGTTAGTTATTCAATGTTGTAAATTCCGTTGATACATAGAAGAGGGCATGTTTTTGTTGAGAACACAGGATAAAAACTTGTTTGTGAGATGAATGCAAAAAAAGTTTACTCAGCATTTCTAAGTTTCATGAAGATGAGGATTGAGTGTTACCAGGATTATTAGTTACCTGTCCTTGTGTCCCTCTTAAAATAATGTTTAGTACCAATAGAATTAAATACATAAATTTATTCACTTGATGAAAGCAGAGGTAAATTACCTCCCATTCATTAGACAGTTCTATGAACAGCTTAGGAGTAGTTTCTAATAAGTAAATAAATAGTGCATAATTTGATCATTAAAAATAACTGAAGAGGATTTAGCAGAAATCCAAGATGCAGAAATATGTGCTAGCTTTCTCGTTAGTGGAAACAGGAAATATATTTGGTTTGTGTTAAAAAATGTGGAAGTTATTTGTTCTTTTTAGAGGCTACCAGTTTATCATGGCCGTAGCAAGTAATGCATTATGTTTTTCTGCTCCAGCTTTGCATCTTTTTGGCATTGTTAGAAATTTTGTGTTGGATTTTATTTCACATGTATCTCCCACTTCTTTACTATTGAGGCAAAACATTTAAGTAGATCTATATGAATGACATATAAACTCTGGGGGAGTATCACATAATATGCAATTTTCATGCTAGTTCCTTGAAATGTTATTCTTATGGATCATTATGAATCTTGACAGATCATATAATGATTTATTAATTGAGCCAAAAAAAATCAGTATTCTCTTAATCTTCTCATCTATGAGTACCTGATCCACATAATTCTTATTTCACTCGTCAGTGTCAGCAAAAAATGCAGTATTTGTTCGGTAGTACAAGGAAATATAATGCACTGTACAGAAGAATAAGTTAATATTATGTATTCTATACGGAAGAAGTAGCATTCCTATATGTATATCGCATGACGTATTTGGATACTATTCTGTACAACAGTGAAAGTACAAGGAACATGCAAGGAAAACTCTAAAGAGCATTGGCTCCCCCTCCCTTCCCTTCATTTATAGTACAGAAAACTACTCAGGGAGTAAGCTGACATGTTACACATATTGAAGAGCTGAAAATTGCTTTTGAGTAGTTGTCTTTCAGATACTTTATATCTTCAATTTCTCTTTAGAATCTCTTAGTTTTATTATTCAACTGATGTTTCCTTAGGTCAGCATGGTACACAGGTTGGAGAATGCAGGATACGTTTGAGATCATATGGAAAGGTTGTAACACTGGCAAGAATTAAGTGCTCAGAGTTCTTCAAAATTGCAATTTAAAGTAAAAAAAGAAAAAGTCTTCTAACTTCTTGGAATAATTGAGATGGCTGAGTGTTTTATCATCCAGAAATAGGTTGCAAAAGAGTTTCTGTTGCAGGCACTACTTGTTTTCTGCTGTGGTTGTGTCAGGGCATGGCTGTACCTTAAAACCAAAATTGTGTGAACATAACACTTGGTGAAGCACATCAACCAGAGTACTTGTTGTAAAGACAAATGCACATACTGTTGAGCACAGCTCGGCCAGAACTGAGTGTGGCCAGTAATTTATTATAAATTTATGAGGAAAACACTATGAAGAAATTATTTAATAACTCACAAGGTGTATTTATATCTAATTACTTAGCTTTGAATTTCTTTGACTGTTTACATAACGTTTACTTCTGTGGCTGCTGCTGTGCTTTTCCATAACAGTGATATCAGTCAGGTGAGTTTGAGGTAATAAACTCTAGAATATAATACAGGTTTTCCTTTACCCATATTTTTAAAATTAAAAATTACCACAAATGAGTTAGTGTTCTGTTGCTTACCTTTACTTTTAGAATATTTCATTGTAACACCTCTAGTTTAAATAAACTTGGTGTCCGACAGTTTATTATATGAATAAAGAGTGTTCTGAATTACAGTGTTTGTAAAGTCTTAATTGCTTGAATACTTCCTGGCAGCACTGGATCAACTTGAATTGAAATGCCTAAGCACTAGTGTGTGCCTATGTTTATGTACAAATATACTATTTTGAAAAATCTATATATGCACATGGACACTTTGTAAATATGAACTATTCAGTATATGTACAGGTTATATACAGTATATATAAAATACTCAGTGCATATACAGTAAAAAAGACACATATGTTAGATTTTTTAAACAAATTTATTTCCACAAGAAGCTCTATCAGTAAACAAAAGTTGGGACCTCAAGTCTGAGTGTTGCCTTTATTAACTTTTAGGTGTTTACTTTAATTACAGTGCTTTCAGTTTCTCACTTTGAAAAGCTATTAGAATTTTGAAAGAAAGCTTCGTGGAGAGGGCTGGTCTTTCATCTCCCATCACACCCTTATTTTGGATTTCTTAAGCTTTCTTTGTCATATTTTTAGCTGCACTTGACATTTCCTTTTGACTAAAGGTGGAAAATTCACCAGTCGCTGTGGTGTCATGACAACCCAAGACAAGTGAGCTGGAAGACCCTATAATCTTTGCTAACTTGCTAATGCAGAGACCACTTGTGATGATATCTCAGAATATGTCTCATTTATTCCAAACTACTTGAACAAACCCTCTGGAAAAATCATAGATGAGACAAAGAAAAATTAAGACATTGGACAGCTTATGGCATACTAGGATGAAGGTACCTGCATGTACACTGTGCACTTTTCAGACCAGTTAAGACAACGTTCATTTTTATGGCATCCAGTAAAATTAAATAATACTATGACATAGGGTAAGTTCATGAAACTCAAATCCAAGTAGTTTCTCAGAGTTCCAGAACTAGCAGGTAAGTAATGTTTCTTCCATGTATTTGTGTATTTCTCAGTGAAAAAAACCAATCAAAATTATTCAGTGTCATGCTCATAGGCACGTGGTCATCGTGTGATGTAGGAGGGTCCACATACAAATGGCAAAAATACCATTTTCAATCAGTATTTTTTCCTTACGTTTTTCTGCATAGACCTCTCCAAAGGATCACTGCTTGTTGTCAACAAGTAACTCTCCCATCAAAAAATAGTCTCTCTCCAGTATGATGCTAATGAGTTACAAGTAATCAGAGTCAGGCTTTAGATGATTCATCTATTTTTTATCACAGAACCATAGAATATGCGGAGTTGGAAGGCACCCACAAGGATAATTGAGTCCAACTCCTGGCCCTGCACAGGACATCCCCAAGAGTCACACCACATGCCTGAAAGTGTTGTCCAAACACTTCTTGAACTCTGACGGGCTGGTGCTGTGACCACTGCCGTGGGGAGCTGTTCCAGTGCCCAACCATCCTCAGGGTGAAGAACCTTATCCTAGTATCCAACCTAACCCTCCCCTGACACAGCTTCAGGCCATTCCCTCAGGTCCTGTCACTGGTCACCACAGAGAAGAGATCAGTGTCTGCCCCTCCTCTTCCCCTCAGGAGGAAACTGTAGCTGCAATGAGGTCTCCCCTCAGCTTCCTCTACTCCAGGCTGAACAGAACAAGTGACCTCAGCCGCTCCTCATACGGCTTCCCCTCAAGGCCCTTCACCATCCTCATTGCCCTCCTTTGGATGCTCTCTAATAGCTTTATATCCTTCTAAGTATTGTGGCACCCAAAACTGCCCCCAGCACTCGAGGTGAGGCTGCCCCAGCTCAGAGCAGAGCAAGACAATCCCCTCCCTTGCCCGGCTGGCGATGCTGTGCCTGATGCCCCCAGGACAGGGTTGGCCCTCCTGGCTGACAGGGCACTGCTGGCTCATGTTCAACTTGCCAGGACCCCCAGGTCCCTTTCCATGGCCCTGCTTTCCATCTTTTCCTTCCCCGGTCTGTCCATCCAGGATTGCCCCATCCCAGGTGCAAACTCCGGCACTTTCCCTTGTTAAACTTCATATGGTTGGTGATTGCCCAGCCCCTGATTTGTCAAGGTCTCTCTGCAGGGCCTCCCTGCCTTTTGAGGGAGTCAGCAGCTCCTCCCAGTTTTTTGTCTGGGAGCTTGCTGAATATTCCTTCCAGTCCTGCATCCAAGTCATTTATGAAGATGTTGAAGAGCACAGGGCTGAGGGTGGGGCCCTGTGGAACCCCACCAGTGACAGGTCCCCAGTCTGATGTCACCCCATTCACTGTCACCCTTTGTGCCCGACCCATGAGCCAGTTGCTCACCCATCCTGTGATGGGGTTATCCAGCTGTGGGCTGGACATTAGGTCCACAGGGATCCTGTGAGAGACAGTATTGGAAGATTTACTGAAACCCGAAATGATCAGCTGGCTTCCCTTGGTCAACTGGCTGTGTTACCTTGTCATAAAAGGAAATCAGGTTTGATAAGCAGGACTTCCCTCTCATGAAGCCATGCTGGCTGTGACCAATGACTGTGTTGTCCTTCAGGTGTTTTTCAATACCCCAGAATAATCTTCTCCATAACTTTACCTGTCATTGAAGTGAGACTGACAGGCCTGTATTTTCCAGGGTGCTCCTTGGTTTTGAAAACCAGCTTCCAGTCAGCTGGGACCTGTCTGGGTTCCCAAAACTCATTGATCAAAAATTATTGAGAGAGGCTTTGCAATGACATCAGCAGCTCTTTGAGACGTATTGGATGAATCCCGTCAGGACGCACAGATTTGTAGGAGTCCAGCTGAAGCAAGAGGTCCCTCACAATTTCAGGATCCATTTGGATCCATTGATCATTCTTGCAGTCATGATCCTCCAGCTCAAGCACTGGGACCCCCTTGGTCATCTATGTTGAAGACAGAGGCAAAGAATGCATTAAACATCTCTGCCTCATCCATGTCCCTGTTTGTGATATAACCATCCTCATCCTATAATGGGACAATGTTATTTTTACGCTGCATATTGCCATTAGTGTATTTGAAAAAAACTCCTTTTATTGTCCCCCACAGTTCCGGCCAGCTGGTTTATAAATATCAGTTGTGGGTTTTGCCGTATAATCTCATTGGTGGTTTTCGGTTAAGCCCAGCTCTTCTGTAGTGTTGATTTAGAGACAGAAAGTACTTGTTTTTCAGTTGATCCTATTTAGATTGTGTTTTCTAATTGCTTTCTTCATATCAGCATGTCCATAGATCTGACCATAACTCTCTTGGCAGACATGAGGAGACCTTAGACTATGTGTCTTGGGAGAGAAAAAAAAATTTTGTTAACTTTTTAATACTTCTTCTGGCATGAAAATTACTGCTAATAACTCTGCTGTGCAGAATGGGTGTGAAAAATCAGAGTAAACCAGATAGTAATGGTAAGCCATGGTATGGTATTGAAATGACTAGGAGGAAAAGGTGGTGCATCTCCAAGTAAAACACCATAAATATCAAGGCATTCCAAGAAAAAAAATATAAATATTCTTCTGTTAGTAATTTTCCTGATTGCTTGAGATGTTTAAGTGCATATCAGACTACAGAGATTAGCAAGCACATAGGTAGAATCTGAATCTACAGAGCTTGCTGTAATTGACATTTACTATAATCTAATCACCCAGGAGAGAACTTGTTGTATGGATGAAGACTGCTGGTTTGTAAGGTGACTACTTAACACTGCTCACAAGCAGCACCCACTTAACGGCTTGTTTATCCATACCCTGCTTACTGCATAACAACTCCCCTATTCCTGTATGACGGAAATGAGAGTCCTGGCTGAAAATTTTAGTCATAGCCTTCTTTTGTGGAAAATTGGAGCCATCTGCTGTCTAAAGAGGGCATTGTTTAAGGTCAAGTATGTGCTTTTTCTGTCTTGTCCTATATCCTCAAAAATTCTCCACTTATTGTTAGTAGAGTATTTGCTAACAACATGGAAGTAAAATTATTTAGGTCCAGACGTTTCTAGAAAAAACTTACCCATTAGTACCTATATTAAAAGGCATTTATCCAGACTTCAGCATTAACTGTTACTCAGAAATTTATATTACATAAGCAGCTTAAGAATCAGGAAAAGAGCTGGACAAACAGCTATCTCCAAGTGCGCAACATCTAAGAATCTCATTCAATAGATTTACCAATTTCTTTCTCTCCTCTGTTCATAGTTATCTCCCATTGCTAGTTGTCTTCTGAATAATTTTTTAAAATCCCACTCATTTCACACAGTTCAGCTTTGAAAATGGCTCAACAGAAAAAGCATGCCAGGGTCCTGGTTTGTTGTTTGTTCCTGGCTTTGTGTCTAATAGATATAAAAAAATACTTGCTCATACACTAGAAAAATCCCATTAACAAAAAAAAGTCCCCTAACAACCAACCAAACCAAACCAAACCAAACCAAACCAAACCAAACCAAACCAAACCTGGGAAAAAATCTTTGTCATGCTTTTTTGGGTTTTGTGTCCAGTAGGTTTTCCAGATCAGATCAAACTTTTTAAGCCTGTCAAGATGTTTTTCCTCTAACGTTTCTCCACCACTTCTGCAGGCCACATTGAGCCATTGCCTGCTGGCCAGTTGCTCCAGTTATGTCCAGTTATGTGCCATGTTTTGAAATTTTTAACAGCTGTAGATACATAGAACTAAATAAATAACCATATGTCGGTTTGGGACATAAAATAGGCTGTAATCCAGGCATCTCTTCCTTAGTTGCAATGAGCTGTTCAAGAGTGGGAAGAAAGAAACACGCTAAACACTTAATTTGCTGCTAAAGTCAAAAGATACACACTAATTAGTTTAATTTGTAAAGTTACCCAGCATTTTCATTGCTGTGGTAGTTGCTCATGTCTTCTACACATACACAATCACACCCAATGCAAATAAGACAGCATTTACATGTAGGTTGAACCAAATGATTATAAATGAATTGACGGATGTCTCCTGGGATTGGACATAAAGGTCTTGTAAACTGAAAATTTTATAAACAAACAGCTGTTGGGAAAATACCATTATGCTGTAATAGCTGCTATTAAAATCCATTAGCAATCTTGATGGCCTGTTTGAATTTGATGCATCATTTGCTCTGACAGCCTTTCTTACTAAAGAATTTGTAAAATATATGTAGATTATGAAAGACAGTAGTAATAGACTAGGAGATTAACACTGAATACACATTTTACTTCTGTGTGCCAATCAAGCTTTGAAGAATGCTGTGTATCCTCGAGTTTAAATGTCAGCAGAGAAACAGGAGCACATTAACCTGAACAGCTGCAAAGCCTTTTCCATCACTGTGGGAGAAATACACAGCTCTGCAGAGATGAAGTATTTCCAGGTTAGAAACCATGTTTCAGGCAACAAAATAAATCTCCAGTGTTTTCTAAGAGTTTGTGTGCTCTCCTAATTGATGCCAAACTGTCATTCTCCTGCTTACAGATCCATATAGCACAGCGGATACCAGCTGCCATAGGGGTAGGTATGGCCTGTAGATCATGCTGCTACTAAAATTAGTCAGACTTCTAATGAGATTTTGAAAAATCTGTATGCCAAGAACTATCTGAAAAGTCTCCTCTTTTAAGAACAGTTCAAGTGTCAGTGGTACAGCTAAACTGTCCCTTCAGAACCAGGTATGAGGACACACAGAGTGACCGTTCTGTGGCTGTAGACAGAGGCAGAGATGTGCTTAGCTGGTTATGGATGCTGCAAGGGCACCATCTGGTGGGTGAACAATAAAGATTAAATCAGATTTAAACGTTTTTTAATCAAGACTTCTTGTCTGCACCCTTTGTTGGTAATGCTCATAGTCAGATGACATAATACTTGTTATTGTACATATTTAGTTTGGTATTTCTTCCTCTACCTTGTATTTTTCAATGTTTTACTCAATGACCTCTACATAACAGAGAACTCTATATAAGTATTATTCTGGTATAAACTCATGTGCCCGATTTATGGGTACCCTCTTTTTGTCCCTCTCCTTATATCTGTTCTCAATTTCTTTGCCATATCCTCTCTGTCTTCCCTAATACCTGTGAGCAGCTCTTCGCTAAAAGGTCTGGCAAAGAATTCTGTGTCTTGTACTATTTCCTCTCATTACTCCCCCTCTTCTTCCTGGTGGATGTACAGTGGTGAAGGTAAACCACACATTACATGTAAGAATGGTGTTCTGCTGAAGAGTACAGCAGAACTATGGTCAGTTCCTTTTGTATGAGTGAGGAATAGCAGGGCTTGTGGTTCACTGTAAAGAGAGGTAAGTCAGTGCCTTTAATGTTCTTTTAACTCTGGACCATTATGTCTCATTATCTTTTCCAATTTGGATGTTTAAAGCTATGTCTTCGTTAAGGATTATGGTACAAGTATATTCACTGAAGGAGCTGTAGATCTGTGCTACTGCTGTTTATTCTTAACAGAGTTGCAAGAGACTAAAACTAGATTAATGTAGTAGATGCGTTATTTAATGTACACGTTGTTAAAAGAGCCTTTACTGCTTAGCATCTGCTACATGGTTCTGATAATATATTATGCATTCCGCTATATGCCTCTCTCTAGAACTCAACGATAGATGGTCTTTCAAAGCACAGTGTAGCAGAGGTAAAGCCCTTGTGTCATTCCATACGGATTTTTTAAGTGTTTTGAAAGAAGACTTGCTATCTGGAGCCTGGCTTTCTCATTTACATGTTAATGTTTTTAACAATATTTTCAGAAAATAAATGAGGCCCCGAATTAAAAGACATCAATTTCACAGAGGTTGAAGTGAGAGAATTCTGAAAATGAGCCAGCAGGATAGAAAGCCTTAGATACAGCCTAATTAATAAGATTTGTGGTTTTCTTCCATGGATTACTTCAGTTCCATGAGTTCAGTAAGATTTGAATACATTATAAGTACATTTTACCTGAAGTGTATTACCTGTTTGACCACCCTATCTTTACTTCATTTCCTTCAATGTCAGACAACAAAAATTCAACATGATGAAAAATTTCATTCAAAACCTTAGTTTTGAAGCCTCAAATTAGCAACAGGTACCAATGAAGTCAATGGGAAACAGTACAAAACCTAGTGAATAGGCTCCTTCCTTTGTTGGGTGAAATTTTGCTTGGAAGTTTCTGAGAAGTACTTGTTTCTTAGTGCATTAGAAAGATGCTTCAGTCACAATGAATGACTGCAATCATGAAGCAGGGAGTAAGCAAATGTTTAGGCTTGGCTCAAAATCTAAGTTCATGGAAGAAAGCTGTAATGGTGTGAGCAGAACCAGTTGGGCTAGCCAGTCACTAGTGCACATGGTGGAATTGCCAGTAAATTAGTAAAGCCCGTTTTAGACTCCTGTTATGCTGCAGGGGCTGTGCTGATATAGCTGAAGATTATGAAAACTAATTGACCTGGCTGCTGAACATATTGAAAAAAAATGATTTTACATGCCACTTTTCTTATAATGTTAAATCTTAAAGGACGTTTTTGTTTACTGACCCCAACAAAATCTCCCTATTATTGTTCTTTAGCAAAAAAACCTTTTTCCTTTTTGACATACTCAAGTCATAATTTCTTTTAAACATTGAATATTTTTTTGTAAGTATCAAGTAAAACTAGAACAATATGAAACACACTCCAGTTCTTTTGGGTGGTAGTTTAACTGCATTTACATGCCAGTATCACCACAGCACTCCTGTGTCTCAGAGTGGTTAACTTCAGACTGATTTTAGGGTACTGTTTTGCTTTGCATCTCATTTTTCACTTTTATTTGTCTAGTGAGAGAGCAAAGGGCAACTTTCTGAAGGATACAACCTGGAGAAAGCATGTATGCTGGAAAACTGGTCCTGTAGGTCCAAAAGCAGCCTTACAGAGAGCTTGTATTTGGTTCTCAGGAAATAAAACCATCTCAATGGTAAAAGCTGCTCTCTTAGTTACTGTAAAACAGAGCAGAGACAAGGGTGCCACAGCAAACTTCAGCCTGGTGTAACCAAGTGTGAGTCCCCTGGCAGGCATCTGCAAAGAACTTTGTTTTATCCTCTTTTTGCTTATGTTGGTAATGACTCCTGTTCTCTCTTCTGAAGGAGCTGACTGTTTAACAAACGAGTTGCTAAAGGCATTTTGTTTGCATAACTGTAAGTGCTTATTAGAAGAATCCATAGGAAACCTAAATGAATTACAAGAAACTGAATTGCTACTCTTATTTGTCTGGGATTTTTTTTTTTTGTATTTGTGGCAAAGTTCACTGTACAGCATTTGACCATCTCTGTCCGATTCTTTGTTCCTAGTTCAGTCTCACTGCAGGTGAGACTAAAGTCAGTTGCATTGGTAATACATTGATCCTTGTTTGTCCGTGTGTTTTGGAGGAAGATGTTCAGCTTCCCACAGCAGAGGGATAAACCGAATGAATGGAAAATTAATTCTCTTTTGTCTTCAGTTGTATTCCAGATGACAGTTGCTCCATATTGACAAGACACTATGGGTGGTCAAGCAAAGTGCCAGTGATTTAACATACAGTGCAAAAGTAATTTAATCAAAATAATTGAAAATGCATTTCTAAAATACATACTTACCAGGGAACTTTTACTTCCTGGAAGGGCCTTTTGCTAAACTTGAGTGCCTAAGGAATGCCATGAATATCATCCGTGTATTGGAACTGACTGGGAGGATACTCATGTGTAGATTAGTGGAACGTGCCAAATCCTGTGAAGTCAGTGAGAGGATTTCCATTAGCTTATTGTTTGTGTAATTCTGAATTGGCCTGTTTGTTCAGCCTTGCAAATCAAACATCTAAAGGTAATAATTACTATTTGTATTTTCCCATATGAAGAGAACCTGTTTAGAGTAGGGTTTTTCAAAAATGTGGATCTGTGGTGCTGAAAGGGAACATTTGTTGTGAACCAAAAGATGAAAGTATAAGAAAGACAATTAGAGAGCATTGTGCCTCAAGGTGAAACTGTATTTTGCAATTAGAGAGATTTGGGGTAACAGGAAGGAGAATGAGAAGTTGAAAGTGGGAACAAGAGTGTTCATGACAAGTAATAGCAAAAGTAAAAAATTATGTAAGTCAAGAATTTTCAGCACTGGAAGAAGAAAACTTGTAGGAGAAAATAGTATTTTGGAGTCAAGAGCATGAATGGAAGAAGTAATTTTTTTGAGAAAAATAGTTTGCAGTCAAAAGACTGTGAGGAATCAAACAGCTGCTTTAGGAAGGCAGAAGATGTAGCTAGATGAAACAGAAGGCTTCACCAATTACTAAAATTTGATGAAACAATCCAAAACTGACCTATTAACAACTTAGAATATATTAGAAGTGATAGATCTGAATCCTGCACAAATGGCTCTTTTGATTTATTATCAGCTGATTATTTTTAATTTTCTATCAATTATCTTGTAACATCGTTTTCTTGTCTATATATATGGAGTGAAATGGCTTTAATAATTAAGCAACTATGGTTTATTCCTGAAGTGGCATTGTGAGTTGCATCCATAAAGTAAATCTGACAGGGGGAAAAAAGGTAAAAGGTAAAAGAAAAAACTAAAATTGCCTTTTAACTTTGCATGGCCGTGTTGCTGTGTGAGGAACACTCAGGTTGTAAGGCTGTATTCCCCAGCAGATTTTGTCATTTTGCCTTTGGTTTTTTATTGATGAACTGATAATTTCACATTAAATACCATTCCTATCCAGAAGCAATTAGTAATGACAGATAATGTCATCCCACAAAAATACTTTCACAATTCTCTTCACCTCCTTTTGAATGTTTTACCTGAAAGTTTTTGAGTTCCTCCCAGAAGATTTTTGCTGTTTCTACAGTAATAATAGTGTTAAAAATGTTGATATTTTGTTATTAAGTGCAAGTCACACTGAATGATTTGTTCAGAATGCCAGAATGAAGGAGGTACTGCAGGTTTCCTTCTACCTTCTATACACAAATGAGCTCTCAGCATAGGGGTAATAAGGAACTGGTTTGCTGTCAGAGACAGTGGTGCAGTGGAACTCTCCTAGGCCATAATCCACCAACATCAGGTGGAACCATTTCCTGGCTCTTCTCTTCAGATTGCAATAGGAAGTCTGGCAGCATTTTTTCTCTCTTTTACGAAAGAGGGGGCAGGCCTGAATTCCACTGTATTAGGAAAGAAGGAAAAAACCCCAACCTTTCCCCCTCAAAAATAGATCTCAGGACTAATGCAGCTGTATTATTTCTAAAGATACTGTTGGCTGAAGACTGAGGCTTTATTATTAGCTTGAGTGATGATAATAATTTTCAAAGATTAGGAGAAAGTTATTTCCTGTTACGGAACATAGGACATGTGTGATATCTGTAATATAGAAAATATCAATAGATGTATAATTTTTCAGACCATCTGCCTGTGATGGCATCCATTTATAATACTTCTAGCTTCTTGCTATTGAAAGTGTTTTAATGGTACATCTAGTCTTGCTGTCTCCAAACAGGAGAATGTTCCTTCTAGAAGAAAGTAGGAGAGAAAGCACTGTTTCATCCCTTTATAGTGGCAGCAACTAAAAAGATCTAGCACTTCTTGCCAGACAAAACTCCATGTTAAGGGAAAATGGCAGTAGTATAATGTTGTTGATGTTACGACAAAGCAAGTCTCCATTTCCAATTTAAACTGCAAGCATTAAAAGTGCACTAAGAATAGTCTGCCATCCTGCCTTAGCATTTTGGGTTTTTTTCTTTGATTATATTTTCATGAAGAATTAACATTTTGATACAACATTTGTTCTTGGATTTGCAGTGGTTAAATCAATAGTTAATGAGGTTCGTCGTATAATTTGAGCTTGTAGTTTGTTTATGCTAGACCAACTTTATCCATACTCCAAACAAATTATCTCTTATAATCACCAGCCTGAAGATAAATCTCTAAATGTTTTTCTGATGATAGTGCTGTGGTTGGCAGGTGTTAGAAGTGCCTCCCAGGGACAAAGATTGAAGATGGGCTTGTTCTTACAAATCCTTGAGGCGAGGTTGTTTAGCTTTCTATCCTGTCATCTGCAGACGAGCCTTGTATGGTGCCCTGCTAATGAAATCTAATAGGCAAAGGTCATATATCTTTATGAAGAAAAATGCAAAGCTGGTGAGTGATGAATGTGCTTCATGGGGTTCAATGGACGATGCTTAGCAATAAAATCCATGTTTAAACAGTGCTTCAAATGGCTTGGCATATCTCTGTCTTTTGTGCTTTAACTACTTTTTATAACAATTCTCATTATTAGTGGTGGGAATAGATTAATACAAAAACAGCTGAATATGCATGCAAAGTTGTCTGTGTAATTAAAGAAATAGGTGGGGGTAATTAGTCTTCAGTATTCATAGCATAATGAGTGAGATGGCTGACATAATAGTACACAGCAGTATTGTTTTTAAATTTGAAAGCTCTATTGAGTAGCAATAGAAGCATACTAGCTAGCGTGAAGATGTGAAGATTTAGGTAGAGTCTAACATCAGTTATAAATCAAAAATGCCTTTGTCAAATGTCAAAACATAATAAAAAAAATGTGGGGCAGTGCAAACAAAACGTGCTGGTGTAAAATTGCAGATAGAACTACTTAATAATGCAAGTCAGTGCCTTTAAGAAATTGCTAATCTGAAGTTAGAATGAATCAAATAAACCAGATATTGTTGAATCACTGCTGTTTTTTAAGAAGTTACCAGTTCATTTGCTATAGTTACACTGCTGAGCTAAGAGACAGTTCAATAAATCAACTCAGGCTTGATGGATTTTACAAACCATTGCAATGAGCGCATGGAAGAGGAAAGAAATCTCTTAGTATTCCCTCTTTGACAAAAGGATATGCAAAGAGCCTGAATGGATGAATGGTTGATTAATTTTGCCAGAAATTTTCTTGACAGCCAGAAATGTGTTTTTGCGTTATCATGTTTGCATGGGGATTATTTTGTAAGGTATGAATTATTACATATAACCTTACACCTGAGACTTAGCTGGCTAAAAGAGACAGCTCCTGGTCAGTATATGTATGGTTGTGATGTTTCTTTTGTTTTAATTCATCACTCTGTCAATTCAGCCTTTTGCTTGTTACCACTTGCTAATCAGTCAACAGTGAAATCAAATATTGTATGTGACTAAATGAACCTTGTAACTGAAGTGATAGGTTGTGTCTTTTTCAGTATTTTTTAATTGATTTACAAGCTATGGAAAAATCAGATGGAAGTTCTTAACCTAGAATCAAAAAACAGAATATTATAAAGGAGAATAAAAAAGTGTATTGTAGGCTATGTCCACATGGCCTATTGATTAATAAAAAATAGTGCTTCTTTTTCTCCTATGAGTTTTTGAGGTAAATAATTATTAGATTGTATAAAGTATGCTGTACTTTAGTATGGAGATATTTCTTTTAATTTTGTACATATTTTGTGCATATTTTCTGTGGGGGATCTTTACTTATAAATATGGTGCATAAGCAGTTGCCTTTACTTTTAGGCTTTGTATACCCGTGGTTTCAAAATAATAGCCTTTCCTCTCCATGTACTTTCATCCAAAAAAATATGTGCATACTTACTTCAACATTTAAAGTTACCTGGAGGGAGTATATTTCAACATACTACATTTCTCTGTGCTTCTCTACTTGGAGCAAAAGTCATACTGCTATGATTGCAAGTCTTCTAGTTGGCCCCTTTAATTATTTTACAGGGGCATAGTTTTAAAGACACATTTGAAAAAGGAGATGTCATTTAAGCCTTTAAACTTGAAAATTACATCTATATATTTTAACGTATTTTGCATTTTTAGCAACTCCAAACTACTTACCCTTCAACTACCAGAAATGCTCAAAATTGGGAGCTTTATCAGTCATGGTTTTCCTGTTACAGAAAAGATCCACTAACAATGAGACAAAGTACAAGCACTTTGAATTTCTTCCCTTAGAGATGGAAATAAATGAGTAGTTTCACCTCTACACCAGACTGCATGATGTACTTTGACGTTCTATGATTCCTGTGCTGCTGCAAAACTTTTTTTTTCTTCTAGATGTTGAGGTCACAGCAACCTAATATTATTAGATCTGCAGGAGTGTGCAGACCATTTCCTATGTTTGTTAATGTCTTTGGGCTATGCACTCAGTGTTTATGTTGTGCACTAGTGGCAGTGCCTTAACAGGGCTTCATCTCCAGCCCTTCTGATCTGCTACATGCTTTGAGTACACGTGCACAAACCCCACCAACACCGCGGAGTATTTTTGACTGTTGTATTTCAGAGAGTTAGTTGTATACCTCAGCACTCATGGGGGGCTGCCTTGCTTAGGATAAGAATTTGTGTTCCTCAGGTGGGTGACAGTGGTAGACACTGAAGGCAGGTATTCCAACTGCAGGGAGAATGTTGTAAGCCAAGTGGTTCGTGATGATATCCTTATGTTACATGTACATCATAATGTCTTTTAGGATACATGAAGATGCTGTACCCCAGCTGCTAAATTCAGAGCTGTCTCAGCTAGTTCTATAACTGGGGAATAATGAAACTGCAGTTTGGTGGTATACCTGAGCAAAATTTGACTACCTCAAGTTTAATGAATGAATTGAGACTTCACAGTCTTGCCCAGAAGTCATGTGCTGTGCTAAATACACACAAAACATGGAAATCTTTATGAGTTCTACTTAAACACAGGTTAAGATGGACAAGCCTGAATTTGAATACACAGAATTTGTACCTGTATCAAATGCAAGTAAAACCAGTTTAGCTGCAGTCTGGATTCATAAAGAATGGATCATTGTTAGGACACTACGATAAAATGCACCACTGCTTTAGAAAATGCACTCTTTTCATTGTGAACCTGTCTAAACATGCATTCATTGAACAAAGCATGCTAATTTTTTTTTATTAAAGAGGAATCCTTTTTTCTTTGCTTTTTTTTTCTTATTTTTTAGTTACTCTGCATTTAATGAAAATAATAGACTGTAAAAACACAGCCATCATCAATACTAAGGGGTGTGAGATCAGTGCTAAATAGGCACTCATTCCATTATTCTATATGAGCATTCCACAATGCTATAGTATTTCCAGTGCAAATTTTTTCCAACTTAAGTTTGCAATGCCTAAAGTAAAATGTGTGGCTGGGGTTGTCATAGAGCAAGATAACAAAGCTCAAAGATGCCCATTCTCCTACTCTTTAGTTTAGGACCTAATACCTTTTTCTCTTTGGAAACTGTAGACGTAAAGAAAGTGGAATTTGCTGCTATTTTTGTTCTTTCCAGAAAACTGATAAATACCTGTGCAGAAGAGCTGCTATTTGGTACATCAAAATGCACAATAGAAAAATGCAGTCTTTCCTTATGGAAAAGATAGTGATTTTTTAATAGAGCGTTTTCACCAGTGGTGTCGATAGAAAAAAAAAAAGTAAAACAACAAATACATTTGTTTGTGTTTCTTGAGTCTTGTAAACATCATAGTGTTTATAATGTTCTTTCAATTTTTAGTGACTTTTACCTGAAAACTTTTTATAAAAAATTGAGTATTTTTCTGCACTCTTTTGCCTTGCTTTTTAATTTTTTTTTTTAATAAAGGAGGGGGCTTCTAGTAATTAGCTGGATTTACAACAAATGGCACACAGACTGTTAGCTCTGCATGTGTGCTATATCATTGGTGTTTACCCTATTATATTGCAATTTAAGTATGTCATAAAGTTTTATCAGTGATCACATAGAAATAAACTGGAATGCAGAAGTAGCGACCATGAAATATTAAGAGAATGCAGTATGTAGCAGTGTGTATGACTTCTGTATTGTGATAATTGCATCAGTTGTGAAAATTGTAATGGGATACGATATTCCTCATTTATATTTTGTGACGGTTGGGTATTTTTAGCAAATGAGTTGTCAGCAGAAAGGCTTCATTAGACCCATCAGGGTATCTGCCCATGAATAACGAATCCCAAACTGTACTGACAGTTTCCTTGAGCCAAAATGATGGAGCACCTCTGACAAAAGCCATATTGTGCTCTCCATGTGAGAAGTGTGAAGAACAAAAGAGACAGTTTGTTCTTAATTTGGTCAGGTTAATATTGACACAGTTAGCTTAGAAGAGTCAGAAGTGTGTGTAATATACACTTGCAGTGATCACTTGGGTAATTGGCTGTTGATTTCATGAATCAGTGTTGCAAGAGACAGAGGAGTTACAGATTCGCTTCAGATATTTCTTGGATATTTTGCCTCTTTTAAAGGATCATCTATGATTATAGTTATGTTATCTGTTACATTTAAAAAGAGATTCTTGAGAATCAAGAAAGAAAATAGAATTTCAGAGAAAGAAATTTCACAGCAATATACAACTTACATAAAATGGTATTTTTCAACAAAAATATATAATAACTAAACAGGTCATGTTCAAAAATCCTTCAAAAGTCTTTGGATTTCTTAGACTTTCTCATTCTGCTTAACTAACTGATACGAAAAACATTTGTAAATTTCAGAATGTTCATACTGTGTTACAGCAGAAGCTATTTATATGCATTAGACAAAAGCACCATTTTATTACACGTTATGACACTAAATTACTCCAGTAGTTATACTGCTGTTAACTATGCAAAATATATGTACTCCTAGATTCTATTTATTTCAAGTACATACATTTCAAGTATGTGTGCAATCCATTTTTTTGTTTATAAGTTACTTAGAGGGCATTATAACAACTAATAATGTTTACATATGCTGTGTACCTGCTGTATACTATGTAAATATTAGTTAATACGTAGGCCAGCACATGCTAATAAAGAAAAAGAGTGTATAAAAATGGGCAGTTAAGTGACCTTTGTCATCATTTAGCTGCGTCAGTATATTTCCTGCTACATTAATTCATCAACAGCATATTTTAAATGCTTGTAATTAATTAGGGATGTACCAGCTTAACTGTTGAAATTATTTGCATTTTTTCATTTCTGAAGGAATTTTTTTTTTTTCTGTAAGCATATTCAATACGTGCAACATTCTGTTTGTTCATTTAGGTTAGCAAATTTGTGGGAGAGTCCATATATATGTCTTTCAAGATATGGGCTTTTGTAGTTTTTAAGACTTATTTGTGACTGTCATTATTTACCTGAAAGTTTGAATGCTTGTGAAGGGAGTATCTGAATTTTGTTGTTGGTACTAGTTTAAAAGAATAAACTTTAGGGATGTTTAGGGGAGTTATTAGGGATTTTCAAATGTTTTTGAATCTGCTATAATACAAATTTTTTATTTGAATAGATTTTAATTGTTCCAGCTGCAGTTAGGAATGGGATAACTGAGGGGACTTTTTCCATGCGCAGGGACATTTTGGTTCTGTTTCTAATCTACCCAATACTTGTGTCTTCAGAAGATTTTACTGGTTTGGACATTCAAAGCTTATTCTGAATAATTCCTCACCATAACCCCCTATTCAGATTTCACATCTGAGTGTTCACCAATAAACTGGCAGCTGACTGTTTGTGCATTAATCTGTGTGAATTTCACATAAACCTCATTTTTAGGTGCTCTTCAACTCTCTTTAGGGGATCTTCATCTCTAGTCACAAAAAGGAATGTAGTTCCAAAGCATTTGACAAACAGATTTTTTTGTTTTAAGTTTAACTTACAGGGAGGGAGATGCATTTTGTGGACACATTTGAGTAGATTAATAAATAGTATTTATATATTTTTAACCAAAACAGTAATTTATTAGGTAGGAGACAGATGCAGGGGAATAACATGCCAATCTGCACATACAGTTGTGCTGTGTCCATGATGAACTGCTGTTTATTCAAGGCCAGTGTAGTTTGGCAGCATCAAAAGAACTCTTGGCTAGATGACAAAAAATTATTTTTAATACAAACAGCAGAAACATAAAGGAGAAAATAAAATTTCTAAGTCTTTCTTCGTCTGTAGTTATCAGAAGTGAGGGCCGAAAAAAGACATTTATACTTCATGCATTATGTTCCCAATTGAGAAAGGTGGATGTATGGTTTATGTTTCAAGTTCTACATAACTGGGCTAATCCAAGCATTAATGAGAAGAGGAAACATAAAAGTTTACCTCCTATGTATTTGGTGTGGGGTGTGTGTGAAAGTAGGCAATTTTTTTGATACAAGGAGTGTAAAAATAGTTTGCCTCAGTCCTTATGTGTGTGTGTGTGTGTGTGTGTGTATGTGTGTGTGTGTATTTTTTTGAAGGTTTGCACAATTCAAAGAGCAGGAACAAGGGGATCTATAGGAACAGTCTCTGGTAATTGTGTGTTACAATTGGGTAACATCACCGTGGACACATAAAGGGCTGCAAAATTAGGTTAGCTTGTGGATTTCCTTTTGAGTGCTGAATTTTGCATCTCAACACTATTATTTTAACATCTGTTATTTTAGTTGAAATATTGGCATTACAAATTTAATAAAGTATTTTTCTTACAAAAAAAACGTGATTTATTCAAGAAATAGCAATAGCCCAGTATCACAGAATTACAGGATTGTTAGGGTTGGAAAGGACCTCTGGAGATCATCCAGTCCAACCTCCCTGCCAAGGCAGGGTCACCTGGATCACGTGACACAGGAACGTGTCCAAGTGGGTTTTCAGTGTCTCCAGAGAAGGGGACTCGACAACCTCCCCAGGCAGCTGTTCCAGTGCTCTGCCACCCTCAGTGTAAAGAAATTCTCCTCATGTTGATATGAAAATTCTTGTGTTTCAATTTATGGCCATTGTTCCTCATCTTGTTTCTGGGCACCACTGAAGAGTCTGGCACCATCCTCCTGACACCCACCTTTGAGATA
>VZTG01005676.1:432530-530389 GCA_013397845.1 Melanocharis versteri | reverse complement strand
CCATCTGGGCTCTGCTCCACTGATCATGACCCTCTGAGCTCTGCCTTCAGCCAGTTCCTGATCCACCTCACTGCCCATTCCTCTAGTCCATGTTTCGTGAGCTTACCTGTGAGGATGTTATGGGAGACAGTGTCAAAAACCTTGCTGAAGCTGAGATAGACAACATCCATTGCTCTCCCCTCGTCAACCCATCCTGCCATGCTATCACAGAAGTCTATGAGATTGGTCCAACCTGATTTGCCTTTGGTGAATCCATCCTGACTACTCCTGTACTCCTGATGACCTTCTTGTCTTCTATATGCTTTTTGATGATCTCCAGAATGACCTGTTCCATCGCCTTTCCAGGAACTGAGGTGAGCCTGGCTGGCAGGCAGTTTCCCAGGTCTCCTTGCCGTTTTTGAAGACAGAAGTGAAATTGGCCTTCCTTGAATCATCAGGCACTTCTCCCGTTCTCCATGATTTTTCAAAGATGATGGAGAGCTCCAGGGCAACAACATCTGCCAGCTCTGTCAGCACCCGTGGGTGTATCCCATCAGATCCCATGGATTTATGGTGTTAAGTCTGCCTAGCTGATCTCTAACCCAGCCCCCAACAGCCAAGAGGAAGCCTTCTTTTGTCCAGCCTTCCTCTCTTACCTCTGAGGTCTGGGACTCATGAGGGCCGGTCTCAGCAGTAAAGACAAGCAAAGAAGGCATTCAGTAATTTTGCCTTCTCTGTGTCTTCCATCACCAGAACACCCATCTGCTTCAGCACTGGCCCTGCATTTTCCCTACCCTTCCTTTGCTGCTGATAAAATTGTAGAAGTCCTTCATGTTGTCCTTGATATCCCTTGCCAGACTCAGTTGCTAGTGGTCCTTAGCCTTTCTTGTTGTATCCCTGTAACTCGATGTTCCTAGAGTCCTTCCATGTGGTCTGTCCCTTCTTCCGCATTGCATGTATTTCTTTCTTGAGTTTGAGATTTACTAGGAGTTACATGCTCATCCATGCAAGTCTCCTACCCCCTCTGCCCAATTTCTTTATCGTGGGGATACACTGGTCTGGAGCTTGAAGTGCTTTTAAGCAGTGTTGCACAAGCAGGTAGCAGGAACAAGTAAGAATTATGTTTCACCAGTGGATTCAAGAAGGCAAAACCTGCATTTAGTATTTTAGTGTTCATCCATTACTGTGCAATGGGACTGGTTCTTGATTTTTATTGGGCACATAGTTGTTTCGCCAAGTGAAATGGAATTCTCTTGCTCATTAGAGATGCTGATGCTTTTTACATCTATTTTTATGACAGATTTGGATGAAAAGAACCAGAAAAGTTGCTGATGTTTCTTTTAATTTCTTAATGTTTTTCAGGACTGCATATTACACAGGAGTCTCATTGGTGATCTGAAAGCATTCATAAATAAATATGGGTTTGACGTACTTGTCATTTTGGCCAACTGCTTGTCAGATGAGAAGCGAACAAAACAACAGATAGCAGTATACTCGGAAAATGTAGAGCTAGGCAATCAAGTAAGTACCTGGAAAAAGAATCAGATGTTTTTCCGGGGAAAAAGTGTTGTGTTTCTTTAGGTAGTCTGTATCAAGGTGTTGATCAATTAAGTGAGGTCAAAATGCAGCAACAGTTGACCAGCAACTGAGCAGGTATTTGAAATGGCTGCATTATTTATATGATACAAAATGAAAGATTGTGATATTCATTATTGCTTCAGACCAAGCTAACAGAAAACAGTTATGAGAAATACTGAAAGAGGCAAGATTTTTCAATTCAGTTAAAATGTTATTTAGGGGTTTTTTCCCACTAGTTTTGGCTTGTGTTTGTGTTGTGGTTTACAGAAATGTGTCTTTGGCAGTGAGTGACAAGCAAACACCTTGTAAATGATAATGACCAGAACTCATATATGTGTATGTTATTCCTAAAGAATTCAAGCTCTGAAATCAAAACAAATGATTACTATTGTGTACATTTGTCCAGAGCTAGGTGCCTTCCATTTTTTTAAACTGTATTTATCCCCAGATGGAAGAAACTATCTCAGTTGAAATTTTTGAACCTTTTTCTTAGTCTTGAAAACTTCTAATTTTAGGGACAGGTGGCTAAGTGACTCCATTGTTTTCAAGGTCAATATAAATGCATTTATTTTATTAATATAATTATCCCTTCTAGAAATACATTCCTAAAGTACTATTACATAAATTTTACTCAAATTCCTTAAGGGAACAACCAAATATTTATTTGGATTTTCAATTTTTAACAAGAAGTGGACTGAAAAGTCAAATGGTATCATTTCTGACCAATCATATAACAAATATTTTGTCTTGATCTTCTGTTGTAATACATCGTCTATTTGGGGATCATAATAAGGATGCTACAGTGAAATGGCCAAGCAATAGGTTAATAGGAAGAGATAGGCAAGGCTGTATTACATGATTAAATAGTCAATACATGCCTTATGTCCATGACGGCAGTGACTTCTGAAATATCCCATTCTTTCAACAGATCTGCTGTGAATTAGAAGAATGTCAGAATCCTTGTTTGGAGCTGGATCCTCTAGAATGTGAATGTGACCAAATTCTCATTTATCATCAAGAAAATTCTTTGGTGACCTGTGATCAAATTTTTCTTCTAATTAAGGAAGTTATAAATAGAAGACAACCAGAAATGGTATCAAACAGTAGAACTTCTTCTACTGAAGCTGTTGCTGGAAGTGCTCCACTTTCACAAGGATCTTCTGGTATCATGGAGTTATATGGCTCTGATGTAGAACCACAGCCCAGTTCTGCCAATTTTATAGAAAATCCTCAAGATCTGAATGGGTCTATGCAAGCCCACATTGATGTTAATGTGGACCTTGTGAGTCCAGACAGTGGCTTGGCTACCATTAGAAGCAGCCGGTCTTCCAAGGAGAGTTCGGTTTTCCTTAGTGATGATAGCCCTGTTGCAGAAGGTGCTGCATCACATCACAGTCTTCTGCCTGGTTTTGATTCCTGTAGCCCTATTCCTGAAGGAGCAATAGCTGAAGAACAAAAGTCTCAGTCAGGAAACAATAGCGATAACTTCGATCTTTTCAATTTTGATCTAGCACCCATGGTTACAGCTCCATCTGAGTCGTCTTCTCGTTCTGTTGATTGTTCCCCAGCAGATGACTATTTTCTCAATAGCGATTCATCAGAAGGGCATCAACTCACTCTGAAGAAAGAACTTGATGAGGCAAACCTGTTAGAAAATGATACAGTAAATTATTCAACTGACTTACTTACGACAAAAATTGAGGAAGACAATCTGGCTGAATTTGATGAGAATCCAGAAGAAATGTGTGAGAAAGCTTCAAGTTTGATTGATTTAGTTGAAGGTGATTCTTCTTCACCAGAAATGTTGAAGTCTGCTGATTCAAGAATTCCACCAACTCCTATGAATAGTCTTGTAGATACTTCACCATTAGATAATGGGCAGCCTTTAATTTTCTCACAAGATGTCATTAAAAAAATTAATGAAATAGATGGCAAAAATTACTCTCAGTCTCGTGTCAGATATGGGAGCTGGTGGGATGGCTTTGACCTAGACTCCAGAAATGCTGATGCATGGAGTTCAAGTGAGCAGGAATCTGTATTTCAGAGTCCTGTCTTATGGAAGGATTCTAAAGAAAGTCCCTTGCTACGAGAACGTACTGATAGAAGAGCCTCAGATTCTGTGTTCTTCCAAAAACAGCCAAAGCAAATGGAATATATGAAAGCAGGTCTGTGGGACAATCAGTTTAAACAAGATAATTGGGACCGTGAGAATCAAGAGAAAAACAGTGAACATTCGTGTTTCCAAACTGCTTCTTTAGACGAGACAAAGCAAGAAGCGGAGAGCTTTACAGACCTGTGGAAGGTCGGCCAGCCAACACCTGTGATGTCAGATGCATGGTGCAGTGGTGAAGGAAAAGTTAGTCAGCTAGCTGGAGACTCTTACAAAATCTGGACCAAGTTTGATGAAGGAAATGCTGGTACATCCTCAGAAAATGTATGGAATGTGCCCGAACTAGACAGAGAATTAAGATCAGTGAATATTCCTGAGGAATGGCCTGTATCAAAAACTGGTTTATCAGATTCTTCAGAAATCACAGTGGACAATGAGACTGAAAATCCAGAAGCGTGGGATAAAGGCAGATATTATTCAATAGAAGACAATGGGAAATCTGAAAATACAAATTTTCTTTTCAACAATATGCAAAATAATTCCAAGCTGAACACCGGGGAAAAAACTGTGTTTGGCGATCCTAAACATAGACCAAAACAATTTGAAAATATAGATACCTGGAATATGTATGATAAAAACATCAGAAATGAAGTAACAGAAGTAGTGGTGCCATGGGAGGATACCTTCTTATACAAAAACTCGGACCTTAGTTCCTCAAATATAGCAGAAGATTTAGTTGTTTCTCCACCAGACACCAATTATTCAACGTCTGAATCATATATATCGCCTACATATGTGGAAGATGAAAGAGAAAATGAGGAAAAGGATTTTGATGAAGAAACAGTTACTGATAAATTAATGAACACAAATTTGGCTGAGTCAAAAGTACTGGAGAAATCCAGTAAGGAACAATTATCTCCTAACAATGTGCCTTTTTCAAATACTAGAAATACAGATATCTGGAACGCTCCCCTAAATAACATCACCCAGTTACAAGAAAGAAATTCTGAAATTCTGGTTCTTTCTGCCTCTGCTAAACCTTTTCTTAATTCAGAACAAAGAGCTGATCAATGTTTTTCAACTGAAACATGTACCAGTGAAAATAACTTTCCTGTATCTGAAAACAGAAGAGTAATACTGGCGTATAATCAAACCGTGAATGGCTTATCACCATCACAGAATGAATTAAATACTAGACAGAGAGCAGCTGACAATGCAGAAACAGCGGGCAGTGTTCCTGTAGAAGACACAAACACCTCTACGCCAACTTCAGAAACTGAGAATGGTTTGGATCTGAAAATACCTGACTTAGGGAGTGAGATACTTAGTAAGAATGCAGCACAAAACACTGCTGGCATTGATGAAGAGCGGGATAGTCAGGATTCAGTGCACCAGCTGAACTCATGGGGTTTACAGAGTGAGCAGGGTCGTGAGGAAGGCTGGGATAATGCCATTGTCATCTCTAAGGAAGGAAAAGAATGTAAGAGAACACATGTCACAAATGGACAGCAGATGATTAACGACGTTTGTAATAAACCAGTGCAAGAGGGCCATGAATCTTCAGGTAAAACAGATTTGGAAGAAGACGAATCAACAACTGAAGTTGCCACCTCCCCAGAAAAAATGAGAAATAGTGTTAGTTTGGAAGTATTAATCACAGAGAATGAGTCACTTTCCAATCAAAGCAATCCAGTTAGTCAGGAAGAGAGAAAAGACGTGTTGCAGAATAGTTTAGAATCTTCAAGTATTTCTGAAGGAGGCAGAAATTACGAATTTTTTGATGACCCCTTAACACAAAACTACAATAATAGTGAAATTTCACACCTGCTTTCCGAGGGAGCTGAAAAAGAGGCTACAGTGATAGAGGATGCAACAAGTCCCAAGATGGAAAGTATTTCTGAAAGATCTGATAAGGGTCGTGATAATCCTGAAAATAATTCTTCCAAAATGTCTGGAAGCTCAGGTTTCTGGAATGACTCTGGAAAGAATGGATGTGGCCAAGCCACATCAATTCCTTTGATGGATAAACCACAAGAACCTCTGGGGGAAGGGCAAGAATGCTTACATGAAGTGACTCCTAACCATCCAGACATTTGTAATTCTGAGTTAGTATCTTATAAAAATAGCTTAGAATGGATGAGGACCAATGAAGATTCTTTCACAGATGAGTTTAAGAATAGTCCTTCTGGATTTGTTAGTGTTCCTGATATTACACATACATCTGCAGTGGAAAATTCATTTTCACTTGAAATAGGTTCTGGGAGAAATGGAAACTCTGAAAATTTAGAAGCTGCTAATAATGTTTGTGGAGAGCCATTTGCAGTGCTTCATGACAGTTTTCCTCAAACTGCTTGGGATTCACAGCCATGTGAAGATTTGCAATCTCCTGGAACAAGTCCTGAGGCAAGCGAAGTCCTTGAAATAGCAAATACCACAAGCAGCCTTTCAAAAGACATACAGATCAAAAGCTATTTGGAGGACGATAACGTGTGGAGTAATTCAATAAATGATTATACACACTCAAGTGGAACAAGTCCTGACTTAAGTGATGCATCTGTGAATGTGTGGGGAGACCTTCCAGTTGCTAGTCATCATGAAAGAAGCAGGGATATGTGGGAGATTAAAAATAATAAAAATCTTGAAGATTATTTTAAAAAGCAGGAATTTGGGAATGAATATGAAGAAGGATTTGAAACAAGCGGTGAAGAGAACAAAGTTCCTAAAACCTTAGATTTTTGGAATGCCCATGTAGATGACGATACTGTATCTTCTTTATCAAGTCCTGACATAAATGAAGATTCAGAGAATTCAGAGGCATGTCCAGAAGTGACCCATGAAGATTCAGTGTGTGAAAACAAACAGCACAAAGGATCTGAAAATGGACAGGATTATGTTCAGTCCAATACAATAAGTCCTGAAGCTAATGAAGACAATTTAGGTGCAAAAACTAAGGTGGGAGAGAAGGTCCTGGTAAGCATCTTCAATGAAAATTCTGAAACAATTGAAGTCAGGAAGGTATTGCAGGAGGATGTGACTATTGACTCTATTGACCATAAAAAGACTACTCAGTCGACTACAGGCCACTGTAAAACACTTGAAGAAAGAACTCAGGTGAGTATTTTCAATGAAAAAACAGATAGTGGGGAAGATTCATATTTGTATCAAATTAATGAAGATCCTACATTGACTTCCGCTGCTGGTGATAAAGAAGAGCATTCTTCAAAAGCTGTAGATAGGTGGAGTATGTCACTGGAAACTGATTCAAGAACTAACCCAAAATCCACAGTAGGATCATCTGATTTTCCAGATAGCATTTCGGAATGGTGGAGTTCACAACCTTGTGAAGAAAAGCACTTGGAAGATCAGTATTCTGTTTCAAGTCACTCCATAACAAATCAGTTAGGAAATAGTAAAGAGGACTCCTGTGCTTCCCCTTCACGAGATAAAAAACTAACAGAAGCACATTTCACTGACCCAGATAATGATGAAAATCAGCCTGCCCCACTGTACTCTGATGAAAAAGAAAATGAAAGACTAGTATATTCTATTAATAGTCCTGATGGTCAGATAAATCAAGACACTTTACAGTTCAAACAATTTGATTCTTTCATACTGGGTAAAGAAGAAAGGGAGTTGATAGAGCAGTTGTTTTCTACAGATGACGAAAATCAACTGACTCCACAGAACTCTTCTTCAGATGAGGAACAAGCTACACCAAATACATCAGTTGAAGCAATCACTGTAGTGGATCTACCAAAAGATGATGAGAGAAATGCAACTCTCATTCGTCAAGGACAACAGGAGGACACCTGTGAAATAGTAGAAGTGCACAACTCCATGCCAGGTGCTTTCACTGTAGAAGACTTATCCTTTGAAATGACAGAAAAGTCAAGTCCAGAGTGGAATATATTAGTTCCCCAAACTGCATTTATCCCAGATATATTACAAGATAACACACAAGGAAGTAATCAGAAGTTTTCAGTGGAACCTGACCTGTGGACTAATGCTGAGCAGATTGTCACTTTGAAATCAGATGGTGAAAATCCTGATATTTTAAATCACTGTGACCAAGACAATGGCTCAGAGTCATCAAACAGTCCTGATGTGTGCCAGGAATATGGAGCTAAGCATGCCTCTATCCCATCTGCTCAGATTGCAGTGGAGCCTGAAGACAAAGACAGTCAGCCAATTCACATAAGATCAAATACTATTAAAGAGGCAGATTTTGATTCAAAGAGTCAGTTAGTAATACAGAAGGTGGAGATGCACTCTGAAAATGGTAGCCCCCAGGACCATGAACCGGTAAAGGCCAATGAATTCTATCAGCTTATCTCTTCTAATCCTCAGGAGCCTCCTGAATTTGCAATTCCAGAAGAATACAGTCTAGAAAATAAGCTGATTTTTGACCCTGTTGAGTCAACTGAAATTGCCAGTGAAGTTATAAAAGTGCCATCCTTAGATCTGAAAGACATGTTCCGTGAAAGTTTCACTCATGCAAGCTGTCGAGGAGCACCAACTGATACAGCTCAAATAGCAACCTCCCAAATGCATCTGCTTCCCATGGATTTCAATCAACCTGACTGGGAAGAACAAAGCTTAAAAGAATTTAGTGCCTTGGGTGAAGTTGTACAATATTCTGATACTGACCGTACAACAATAACTGGTGATGAGCTAGACAGGTCAGAAGAACGTGTGGATGAATGTGACACAGGGATAGAACATACTATCCGGAACACATCAGTGACTAATGTCCTGGCAGGCACATGTGATGGAACGAACATACCGGCACTTCTAGGCAGTGAGGCAGCAGAAGGGAAATCAAAGGATGAACAGACACTCTTTCCCAAATCCTTTCTACCTGGTGGTAAGGAAGACGATGAATCTGATTCAAATAATCAACCGTTTGATGACACAACAAAAGAACATGAAGCTGTAATTGAAAAATATGTTCCTGTGTTTAAGGAAATACACAATGACCAATCACCAGCGGTGTGTAGTCCACCATCCTCTGCACCTTTTGATGCTGAACCCTCTGGCAGCAGAGAGTATGCAAACGGTGAGCTCTTGTTACAGCAGCCATTTTATGACAATGTTTCTTTGGAAAAACGATTGCCACTGCCAGCTCCTCCGGAAGGTGCAGAAGGCATCCTAATGACCGAAGATAAAGTGTCTGAAACATCCGCAGAGTGCCTTCAGGAAAATCTCACCTCAGTGCCATCGCTCTCCATGTCTGAAGTAACTCCACCAGATTCTGATTTTTTGACAGGAAAATCTGAAGCAGAAACAACCGATCCCGATTCACCACCAGGTGGAGATAGAAGATCATGTGATGGTAAGAAAATCTGCTTTCCAGGGGAAATACATAAGACATAGAAAGGAGGAAGTGTCTGGAGTATTTCTGCATAATGAGGAGGAAGCTTTGAGCGAAGTGTGGAGTTTGTGTGTCTCTCTAATGTACAAAACGTGTATTGTGGAAAGAGCTGTAGTGTCATTCTCTCAGACAGATCTAAAGCTTTTAAACAGTGAAGTAGGAATATAATTTCTGTTGTTTGTACAGGGCCTAGCCTATGGGACACTGAATTGTTTGTGCCTTGGGAATGATTGCCGTGTTAATGTATAACCTTTAACAGTAATGATGATGGTGATGATGTTATAAAATTCAAGCACACATTAACAGAGCAAAGCAAACTGAAAAGAGCTTTATGTCACAGTACTGATTAAAGGATATTATGGTGACTAAATCAATAATTCAAAAATTAAGAAGAGTTTCTATTTGCCTGTTCTTTTAGAAGCTGGCACTGACTCCCTACTTTGTAGGGAGAAAAAGCCAAGAAATTCCTCGAAGAGCCCTGACCTGGAAAGTACAGAGAGTAAGGAAGATGTGAGGATGCAGGTGCTCCCCGCTTCACCGGAGATGGATTACATCCTTGTTACTGAGGAAGAAAATAAACCTGCAATGAACAATACCCTTGAAAGAAGCAAAATTAATTTTGCATTTCAAGAATCCCATGAAGGCTTTTCACCAGCCTCCTTGGATACCTTTCAGCCAATCTCCATTTCAAATGAAAGCAACGATCACCTTGTTTATGGGACTGGGTGGGACGCTGCTCACTTAGAAGAGGAAAGTTCTTCTGCTGTGCCTAAAAAGCTGGATGGTGAAAGGAAATCACAGGAAAGCTGTGGGCAAGATGAGGGTTGGATTATATTGGGCCAAAATGAAGTAAGTGACATATCACCTGAAGAAATTTCTGCCAAGACAGAGATGCCAAAATCAGGGTCCGGACATCCTGGTGAAGAAATGGCAGCTGTTGTAGCACAGGAATTGATTCTTGACACTTGGACAGAATTTCAGGTAGAAGCTCCCCTTCAGAAATCTTTTGAACATGAGGGCTGTTCTCCTTCAGATGGCCTGACTGCGGAGAATGTCAGTTCGGGCATTGCAGGAACTTCAGAGTTGCAGGTAGTTGGTGGTGATAGTACACAGGAAGCAAATTCTCAGCAGACACTTGGGAATAATGTAGCAACAGAACAAGAAATGAAGGAGGAAACAGTTCTTCTCAACAATGACAGAGAATTGAATCAAAAATCAGGGTAAGTAATAATCAACCTGTTTTCTTTCAAAAGTCTTCTGTTCATTTGTTATCTATGTTATTGAAGTGTGTGCCGTTATGAATAGACGGCAAGACCTCCAAGTCTGAAGTATGCAGTGTATTTACATTATTTAACTATCAATGTATTTCTCCCTTTCTGTAAACAGATTCTTGGTTCTTGGTTGCTTGACATGAGCTAAATTAGGGTTGTTTTGCAATTGGTTTGAAGGTCATTTTCTTGCAGGAGTAAATCTGTCTTCCTTCTCTGAACTCCCACCGATTGTACTGCCAGTCTTTAAATCTGAAACAGATGTGGCCAGGGAATACGGGCCAAAGCCAGGTACTGATGGTATTGCCAGTCCATGATGAGGTTATGGAGGGGTCGAAGTGAAGTACTATCTCTGCCCCATGCATAACTGCTGGGAACGAAGACAGGAGGGAGTCAAGGCCCGGAGTCAGAAAAACGTGCTGCTTGTAGAGGAAAGAAAAGCACGAGGGAAACTCGTGGTCTTTGTGATTATTTTCAAGCTCTAGTCAGATCAGAGGAGCATTTATGACTGTGTGAATTGAACTGGAAATTGAGGCAGATTGAGTACATATGGACCTGCCTTTGGGTGGACATGCAGCCTCTGTGCTGGCGGTATTACTGCTGCCAAGTTACTCTGCGGTGTCATCAGATGGAGTGAGGGGTGGCCCTCCTGACTCCATTTACTGTAGTGTATTGGAGAGGATGCTTCTATTGTTGACCTCCCTTCTTTTGCAAACAGCAGGTTGCCATCGAGAGAGAGGAGAATCTTCCGAAGTGTTAGCAGAAGATGAGCACTCATCAGATCAGTAGAGTCTGAAGTAAACCAAATACTGAGTGCTTGACCTTGAAACTAGCAAAAGTATGGTGGGTTGGCACAACATTTCTGTTGCACCCAATCCTCTAAGCTTCTAAATTGCATTCCAGAAGGAAAAGCAGAAATTTTGAAATTTTCTGTAGAAATCTGGGAGAAGCAAAAGATGCAAAATTTCCAAGCAGCTGTTTTGCATCCATGTTGCTGTGTGGAAAGGTGGCTTAGGATCTGCGAATCTAGGAAAGCTAGATGTCCTTTGACTTGGCGGTTCTTTGTTTGTTAACCCTGGAAGCCATTTTCCTGTGTTACCTCTGCAGGGTTTCACTGGGAGTTCATTAAAAAAAAACTAATTCCAATTAATAAAGATGCTTTTTTTGACAAACCACACATTTCTAGTAAAAAATCTTGGAATCATAAAATGTTTACCACTTCTGCTCACCATCAGTAATGAATGGGACGGGAAACAGGAAGAGTTGTTTAGGGATGCTAGTTGCTAGCAGGCTTGCAAATCTGCCATGAAGAAATCATCTGTTAATTCCTCTTTCTCCCACAAAGCATTTTAAATTAAAAACAGGCAGATGCTGACCCTGTCTAAGTCACACTGATTAATTACATGCAGGCAGCATCCTAGGGGTTTGATTTGTCATACTTACATTCCCATGATGTTTTTAGAGAAGAGAAGAAAACTCTAGGTATCTGATTTAGAATTATTTGCAAATAAAACAGGATGTTTTGGACTTGAGATAGCTTTGATGCAGTAAGATTCTTAGTTAGACACCTCAAGAAGAAAATCTGATTTTTGAACTTAGACTGGTACTAGAAAAAAACATTCCTATGGCCATGGATTTACTGGGGGGTTTACCATCTTATTGCTATGAATTGTTAGATCCTCTTTGAGATGAACTCTGCTGTGTTTTAGTAATTTCTGCAAATCCTGAAGTACTACTCCACAATAGTTCACATTGGAGTTTTGCATGCAGTACATTCATTATTCTTAGAACTTGGTGTATTTGCTTAGACTAATTCCCTCATTAAAATCCAAAACTGGACTATGTCAATGTTCTTGTGTTTTCAGTAAAAATTTAAATGCATGGTGGAATATGGTGCATCCTGCAAGAAAAAGATAAAATATTTTTTGGTATAGAATATATATGGTCACTATAGCTTCTATTTTAGTCTTTTTTCTTATCTCGTTTAGAAGTTGTTTAATACTAACTGCCTTTTTAGTCAGTAGCAATGGCTGTTTCTGTCCTTTACACTACTAATACTGATGCCAGAGAAGCAAAGTATGGAACTTATTCAGCTTCCACATTAACAATTAATTGTGGGAGCATGGAACCAGTAAAATCTGCTTTGGGTTTAAGTTTTCTTGTTAGATTTTTTTTCTTCGTAAGTCCTAAACTTTAATGGAAGTTTCTTCCAGCCTTTATGATATTAATAGTAATTAATCCTCATCTGTGAGGATTTTGTATGTAATAGAGATTGCTTTTGTGGTGTGGTTTTCCCTTCGGTTTCCCCTCTGCTTGGTAGTTGATATTCAATAAACTTGTAATAAGCTTGTATATTTGGTCAGTTAGATAAATACTTCAGACTTCCTAGGAGAAGAGACACATGCATCCCTGTGCATGCCCACAGCATGATCACAGAGGTCTTGATTCATTTGAAACCAAAGCAAACACACAGAAAAATACTGCAATGAAACACATACAGGAATCATTATTTCTAGATGATAGGCCCAATTCATTAAAGCTCTTACATAAACAGTGGAAAAACTAGCAACTGACATGGTAGAAGTGTGTAATTAGAAATGCTTTCTTAATGTATTTAATTGATGGTTTTAAAAATAGAAGTTCCTTCTTAAAACATAACTCAGTTAGCAGCTTTTGACTTTTTAGTCTGAAATTAACTGCCCTTCATGGCCAACAAAGTTTAGAACCGTGGGATGCAGCAGAGCTGGCAGGCTATGGGAGGTTAGTGAAGAAACACTGCTGTCATCACGTAAGAGAAGAAACGAAGACTTTCCGGATTATTGCAGTATAATTTCTGGAAGGCACCTGATGGTGCTAGTCATCGGGCTCTGAGTCTGCCAAAGATTTGCATCTAAGTAGGATGTAAAGAAAGTCTTTAGTGTGAGGGTTGATGAGCCACTGGAACAGGTTGCCCAGAATAGCTGTGAATGCTCCATCCTTGGAAGTGTTCAGTGCCAGGCTGGATGGGTCTCTGAGCAACCTGATGTAGTGATAAGTGTCCCTTCCCCTGTCAAGGGGGCTGGAACCAGGTGATCTTTGAAGTTGCTTCCAACCCAAACCATTCTATGGTTCTATGATCTTTGAAAAATAAGCATATAATTTGTATTCGAACTCAAAACCAGCCAATGAACAACAGAATTAGTAGTCCAAAGTTTACGAAGGCATTTACTTAGTAAATGTCTTCTAATCTCTTTTATATCCATATGTCCCTGTTTAGGAAAAAAAATAGTTAAGTTCCTACTTGTACTGTGCTGAAGTAGGTTCCTTTTGTAGTGGAGTAAGGGTCAGTGAAGGACACAGTTTGCATTGTTTTCTGCTTTCATCCAGCAGAGCTCTGCCACTTCTTCTAATAAAATTGACTGTTACATAGAAGAGGGAATTAAGGTTTTGAAGCAGAAAGTGTAAACAAAAATTAGAATGAAGAAGTGCCTTAAAATCTTGATGTTTGCTAGTCACTGCCCCCTTCATCCCAACGTTAAATATAACTCTCAAAGCTGTTTTAAAGAAGTCTATGGCTAGAGGTAAAGTTCTTCCATCCTCTCCTCTTTTATTTCTGCAAGGAAAAGCTTCAGCAGGGAGTGAAGGATAAGGATGCTTACTAGCATTAAAACATTGGAGAAAAGACATAAACTTGTCTCAGAAATACACAAACACCAGGAATAATAAACCTTAGAGCTCCTTTGGCCTCATAAAAAAAGTACAAAAAGATCTGGTAGCACATTTTCTTTCCAGAAAGAAAACAGCTTTTTATACAGCATGTTAGGTGGGCAGGATAACATACTTTGCTGCTGCTGACTGGAGGTGTGCCTGCAGTAAAATTTATGAAGACTGGAGGTAATTTTCTTCTTGATAGAAGATGTCTTGTCTTACAGAGCTGTATGAAGGTTGGTGGTGATGAATTGGTCAGGAGGCAGAGGGAGAACACTGCATATGGCTATGCTAGTTTTTACCCAGCACATTCCTCAGAGTATTTTAGTGGCTGTGTATACCAGATCATTCTGGCTCTTACCTTTGTTGTGGAGAAGGATTATCCTTTTCCTTACCAGAAAGAGTTAGAAAGAGCTGAATGAAATACTATGAAATGATGTATTGACTTGAGGAACAAGAAGTAGTGAGAACGGTAGAAATAAGACCAGAGATATTTGGAAGGTTTGGGGGAGAGCTTAGAAAACTGATGGCAAAACTGAGCAGAAGACAATTTCCTTTGAAGAACTACCAGAATGTATTTAAGCCGCTAGAATAAGAAAGCTTCATTTATCTTTCTGATAGCATTTTCTCAAAGTAACAGGAATAATTCTTTTCTGCTCACATGTATAATGATGTTTTGGAAAAGATAGTTCTTCCACCGCCTCTGTCCGAAATGTCCCTCTGTGACCACTACTGTGCTGCTGGCTATTAAAATTGCCCGGTAGGGGAAGCAGTCCAGTGTTATATTAATATAAAAGCCTGCTTTCATCACATTGCCTGTGCTTGCCAGTGAATAAAGATAATTAAATATAATTAAAGAAAAATCTGTGACTGTTACAAGAATAATAGGAATTCTGAGATGACTCTGCTGTCTCTGTGACTTAGCTAAATACAAATAAATCTCAAAGCCATTAATTATTCAAGTCAATATCAATGCCCAGTACTGAACTGAAACACTGACAGACTGGTACCCAGGAAAAAATTCACATTGACTCCAGTGACCAAAGGTTTCACCAAATATTATCTCAAAATATCTGTTCTGTCATTCCAAAGCTAGAATAAGGCAGTGCGTTAGGGATCCCAGGTTTGCCTTATGCTTTTATGGGCAAAGCAGGGTGCTATATATAGGATGCTTACAGGCTTGAAAATCTGTGGTAGGAAAAAGTAAAGTAACATTTACTTCCCTTTGGATACCTGTTTCCTTTTTTTCCCTGGAAACCTGTGGGGCTGCCATCTTTCACTTCCGTCAGGATTGTTTATTAGTTGGCCAGATCTGCTGGAAAGCAATTCCAGGCACTCTGGGGACCAGGCATCCTGCTTCAGTTATGCTTCCAGCTCCTGCTGAACTACAAAATTATGGACTTGAAATGGGAATTGAACTTAGATCTCCCACTTGGCAGCACAAAGCATTAGACTTAACACAAGGACCGTGCTTTAAAGGTTAAAACAAAACATGTAAGTAAAGGAGCAACAACTGAGAAGGTTGCTTGTAGGAAGGTCCTGATGATCTCATTTTTGTAAAAACAGCTGTAATATTCAAATGGCAAATACCAAGACCTTTATAAAAATCTTTTAAGAAGAAAAGAATAGCACTTCTGTCACCAAAAAACAACTTAAAAAGGGAAAAAACCCACAACTTACTATTATTTAGTAATGGTACTGGAATTTTAATTAAATTGTGAGACTGGCCTGATAGAGCCACTTTCTTAAAGCAAGGAGACCTGGACTTTGTTAGTATGGTTTAGCAGTTAAATGAAAAAAATTCCCCACTAGTAAAAGTACCCCTGTTTTCTGCGCTAATTAATTATATAATATATTCCAGTCAGTGTGATCAATGACAAGAGACTTCAGCCTAAGGTGTTAATGAGCTTTTAAACTTTAACCCTGTTGACACAGACCTGACTTTGGCAATGAGCCCCAGTGAGGTAAGTGGTCCCAGCAGAGCGTCTGTTAAGGAGTCCATGAACTGGTTCTGGCCTTTGCACAACGAAGGGCACGGGGAAATGCTGTGCCAGCAGGTGACTGGACACTGAAAGACACAGCAGGGACTGATGACTCTGCTGGATGACCCCCAGACTTTTGCACACACAGACTGTGAGGGTATAAAAGCCCAGAGTTTCCTTTGTTCAGGGTCCTTCCTCAGAGGCACCCAGCTCAAGCTGTTCTTTCGTTGTTGCACCAGGATTAGATTATTTTAAGGATTGAGACTTTGCTGTGGGAAGCCTGGGGTCGCACTGGTAAGGAAACCTGGTCTGACTGTGTGAGTGTGGGGTCCCAGCTCAGGTGCTGTAAAGTGTGACTGCCAGACTGGCTCATGGGTGGTTGGACAGGGAAGTTTCCTCAACAGCATCCTAAAATATCAAAAATACTCTATGGTACTCCACACATGGAGGATTAATGTGTTTTTCCCCACATTACTAATTTCACAGCTTCACCATAATCTTGCTACTAATGACTTCTATTGTACGTAAATACTTTTATAGTTCTATTTCCTGGGTACAGCTTCTGGGTTTATGGACTTTTGATTTTAAATGAATTAAATATTGGCCAGTTGAAAAAGTGCTAGAAACATCCCCATCACTGGAAATTTTACATACAGCTAGGTGACAGAAGCATCACAGATGATGTGTCCTGCAGCACCATCCTCTTCAGAAATGTGTTTTCATATCGGTGATGATTTTTAAATTTCTTTAAATGCTTTGTATTTTTCTGTTGTCCTTTAAACTAGCATCTGGGACTGACTTACCAGGACATGTGTAGCAGATAATGAGCACTTTCTCTGCAGGATTACTAATACCATGTAGAACAAGGTGGGAGCCACTGAATTGTGATTTGCACTGTGCTGTAGCTGTGCATGGAACTGTACTGAAAAAAGAAAACGGGGTTAGGCTTTTGTTTGTTTTTGACTGTATATGGCTAAGCAGCCTGATGTGAAAGCTTCTCCAGTTCTCATTGTTTTCCAAGAGGATCTGTGCAGTGTGAAGAGAGAAACCAGATGAAGGTTAGGCTGTCTTAGGGTCTATTGCCTTGCTGTAGGGATTAGGATTAGAAGCTGTTTCGCATTTGGAAAGGAACCTAGATTTTTTAGGGACCCTACTTGCAACAGACTTTTATAAAAGGAGACTGTGAGACTGCACTGGCTGGGGAAAAAGTATCCTTTCTTCCCTAAGAAACACAACCAGCACCACAGGCTGTAGGCTTTGCTTTCTGCTGCACAGAGTTTGTGTTTTCAGAATCTGCTGTGCCTTCTGAACTGGTGGTTGTTGGTAGTTTTTTTGTTTGTTTAAATTTGCACCTACATTCCCATTGCTAAATTGCAAACTGAAAAAATTACGCAAAGCATGTTTGAATGTGCATGTGCTCTATAGCCATCGATGCAAACAGAAATGAGGGCTGAGACTGCATGACAAAAGTTCCTATGGATTCAACCTATCTCAGCATAAGCTTTCCTCAGGCAGTGAAATGAAGCAGCAGGGAGCCTTTTTGCCACCGCCAGCTGACTCGCTGTGTCAAAGTTTGATGATGCTCCGATGAAGCTCCACAGGGAATGTGAAAAAAATAATCGTAATTTTCACGGCCGAAGCACAGCTCTGCATTTGTTTAAGTGTGCCTGTAACCAAAGCCCAGTAGCTGCTGCTTCACACAGCCGGCTCTGTGAAGGCAGGTGATCACCCTTATTTAGCAGTACCACTACCCACGTGACAAGAAAATGGTGGAGGATCTGTATTCCTAGTAAACTGCTAGAGAACGAGGGATGCTGAAATGCAGCAGTGAAGCATCTTTACTGTTTTTGCAGTAGAAGGGCATTTTCAAGTCTTCAGAAGGTAAGCGTCTCTTTGCTCCAAGAGGCAGATGTGCAGAAGGTTTTCTAATAAACGGCTCTTTATTGCAGTTACTTTAGGCAGAAAAAGGGTAAATGTTAGTCAGCATGATGCAAAGCACTCAGGACCTCATTACTGAAAACAGGGCAGCTGTATTTTAATTCTGTTGCAGCTCTTTATGAGAGAAGCTTACATCAGTTCAGAGGGATTTCTTTTGTCTGAGCAGAGGCATGGTATTTATAATTAGGAAACAAAACTTCACTGCACCATCACCTAATGTGCTGGATTGTTTTCAGCTTTTTTGCCTAGCTCTCAGGATACGATGGGCAAAAAGGAATGAAAGGGCATTGCCAGCATATAGCTTGCTTTTAAAAGTGCTTAATTACTGGTATCTTGACTGTTTGTGACAGCTCTCATTGTAGGCTACTTGGCATTATAGTTTTGGTGTTTTTTCCCTATCAACTGAAGCATATGATTTTTGGTTTTTTTTGCAATGTCCTCTTAAAATGTTGCAGTGAACAGTGTATGTAATTTTTGAAGGTTAACTGATGAAGGATGCAGCAATAATCTCAGTGGTAAGAGATTCAATTACTGCAAAAGTTGGTTTGTGCAGGCAGTATTTTTTTTTTAATTTAATTATAGGAACTTGATTCAGCTCATTCAGTTACTTGCTTTTCTGTCTGTGATGAAGGAATGAAAATATTCTTCAGTTCTAAGTATGGTAAGCAAATAAATAATAGTGATGATAGTGATATACAGAAGGCATTGAAATATACAGAATGTATAAACATTGGCTACTTAGAGCAACACTGAAAGGAAATGTATGCAGGCTTGTTTGGTGCATTTAGCCAGAATTCTTCTAAGGGGGCTGGGGAAGGGAAGGAGGGGCAGGCAGAGATGTGATTTCTGGATTTGCTTTATTAATACACTTGGAAAGCATGGCTGTTTTGAGAAAGGGAGGATGCACACAGCCCTAGCAGCACTGTCAGGAGGCATCAAAATAACTGTGGAGGTCAGAGCAGGGAACAATGCATGCCAATCCTTACCATGCCAAACATTTCTTTTTTCCAGGGCTGCCATGTTCATTCTTTCACTCTCAGCCATGCTCTTCACTGATATCTCGTGTGGGGTAGGGATGTGCAAAGATCTAAAAGAGCCTTTTCTTTCCTAGTTTTGATGAGTCTGGTTTTTTATTTGGCCTTCCATAAATCCAGACAATATTAGAGAAAATTCATGTAGTTAGAGACAAATCTAATTTTTGCATACATTCACTGCTTTAAAAACTTAGATCCTGCTGCAAGCAGTCTGTTTCTGTTTTATGGCACCTCTGTATAGTATTCAGCAGTAATGGGAGAACAGTGTTGTTTACAGTGTGTAATATATCTGTAGAAAAAGGCATAGGGAAAAAAAAGCCGTCTTAAAGCCCCAATCTTTGTTTGGGCAAAAGTTGCAACTTGCAAACTTAATGAGAAACAATGGGTGGGTGAAAATATGATTTTGAAAGCACCTGTGAATGTTGATAAGGCTTTTTTTTGTCACAGTAGTGTCTTCAGGACTGGAGACACTTCCTATCACATCCTGTATAAATACCCAGAAAATGACAGTGCTACTGCAGCAACAAATCATACTAAGGCAGAGGAAGGTGGGAGTGACATTCCAGTTGCTTGACAGATTTCATCATTTATCTACTTGGTTTTTCCTTTGTACATTGAAGGAAGTGGTTTAGCTGTTACGGGATCTTAAGAATTAACTCATTATTAGTTCTTAGTATATCTTGTAGCTTGTGGTCTTATCTACAGCCATTGCACCTATGAAAAACAGACAGCAGCAGATGGGATTTCTTTATTTTAGGCTAACAGATGAAACAGTAGCCCAGCAGGATACACCCTTGCCCCTTGTTGACAGTAGAGCATATAGCTAACCTTGCCCATATATTTCCCTAGCTGTAACATGTGAGGAGTGCCATGTGGAGAAAGGAGGAGCCCCATTTTCTCACCTCATTCCTGAACATTACTTCTTCAGTCTGGCATTTCCTCTCACCCTGACTCTTTCACAGCATTTTTGCTATGACTGACATTACTTGTCTTTCCCACACTTGGGTTGGTTTTTATCTTCCTACTGCTTCTGTGGCACTTCCAACTCAGTGACAGAGTTCTGCTTCTGAAGATAACTGGTAGCCTTCTGCATCTCCCATCTCTCTTTGCACATGCCTTTTAGACCTGCCAGCTGCAGGGTCTAACAATCTTTCCTACTCCTAACACCTCATGCCAGAGCAAGCAAGCTGCAGGACAGCATGTTTTCCAGTTTTACTGCTTCAGTAGAGCTTATGTGCCCTGATTAGGAGTCGTCTCTGGCTCATGTTTGGGACTTTTGTATTTTTCCCAAGCTGATAATTTCAGTATGGTATGGATGGGAACCTTTCAGTTACCAATTTACACCCATTAGGATATTTGCATTTTAATTTTCTGGTTAAAATTCCCACTCCACATTCTGCATTGTCACTTAAATTCCCCTACTATTTACTACATCTCCAACAATTGCAGCTTTAAGAGAGACTGAAGTTTGACATTAACATCTTTTTAGAGCCTTTTCTTTAGGTCACCCATAGCCAAGACAGGGAAAATGTAGGTGTTAGTTACTTGTAAGTTTGTAGTAGGTCAGCTAGGAATCTAAATTATGGTAACATTATAAAATAAAAGTTTAAATAACACTATAAGTTGTGAATTCATGGAAATGATGGAAAGGTAGACATTTGGTGGTACAGTGACACAGAAGTGAGAAGAGAAAACAAAGAATTTCACAATATTTAAGGTATTGAGGAAATAGAAGTGTTTTGAAGATAGGAAATGAGATGATAAATAGGACCAGGGAAAAGCAGTATGAGGGGAGGAAAAGATAGAAGTCATACAGTATAAAAAAAAATGTTGCCATGTATCTTTTCCTATCTGTCAGCCTATTGTGCAGAGGCTGAGCTTGAAATCAGAAGAGTGTTAGAAAAATACTAATGCTTTAGTGGACAGATCAATAAAAATCTGTGCATCTTGATGTCAAGCGAATTCTTGTAATTAGCAGCTCTAAAAGTCATCATCACATTTTGCCATGTGGGCAGGACGTATTTCACCTGTCATGAAATGGTTTGTTAATGCTTTGCATTTCATTCCAGCCTAGTTTAGGATGGTATAAGTATCACCATCAGTGTACATGTCATCATCCATACATGCAGAGAAACAAGTCCGTTAAGCAATACAAGAAGTTGCCAATATTACAGAAACACCGAGTGGTAAAGAGAAATAGCCACTGAAGTTCAGATACTAGCTCAGTTTCAGAACTAATGGTTATGAATAATGGTTAAGAGTGGTCTGAGGCATTTTAGCATATTTTCATTTGGGAACAAATGTGCTTGATAACATATAGATTGTAATAGTTGGAGGGGATTCCCCACAAGTCCACTGGAGAATAGACAAGTCCAGTAGGGTATGAAGTTTAAAACTTTCTAAAGATTTTTTGGCTTCTGTTTCTGCAACCTCTCTGCTGTTAACTACTCTCAAATCATTCGCATACTTCCTGAAAGTGCAGATGGCTGCACTGGGTAGAAGGTGCGCACTGCTTTTTCGAGTGCTTCTCACATGCCAATTACATCATTTGGAGCTGCAGGTATTCTGATAGTTGGTCCCGACAGCACAGTATGGCAGGAAAATGGTCACTGTGAACCACACGTTCAGGAAGGGAAACTGGTTTAAAAGTTAGGAAAACGAAAACGAGTTTTCTCAAGGAATAATTAATTACTTAATGAGAGTGGAAGCTGGGAATCAGGTCCCTGGCATCTTAATAAATTTTTAAAATATATTTTAAAAAGAAAATGTGTTTTCAGGTTATACTTAAGGATCTTTTGAATCAGATTGATTTAATTTCTACTTTCTCTGCTGGCATTACCATGTTGCATTTGTAATGTTTGTTCAACAGTGGCTGTTGATTAACAGATCATCTAGATATATGGAATATTATCTGTAGAATACTAACAACATCTATTAAGAGATCAGAAACGTGCTTTCTAAATGCTAATACTGCTTTGAACCTACACAGCATATTGCCAGACCTTGTGATCTTTCAGTATTGGTGGAGGAGCACCCATCACATAAGCTCCCCGCTTTTGTGTTGTTAATTCTGGTGATTTTCCATCGTCTCAGTAAAGATTAAGGAGCATTGATCTAGGCACCTAACAGAGAACAACCCTTGCTCTGAGGGCAAAACCATGTGGTGGTATACAAGTGCAATGCCAAGCAAAGAAATAGATGTTAAGTGACCTGTTACTTCTGCCTTAGAATCTGTTACTCTCTACCTGCTTTTGCACACAGAATATTGACTTAAGAGAATATTTTTCAATTGGTAATATTAGGAACCTAGCAAGTTCTGCCCTTCTGTGTAAGAGGCATAGTTGGAGACAGTGCTATTGTATGGATGCATTCTGAAAGCACCACTCTAATGAACTGTTTCCTGTCCATGTTCATGCTGTGAAGTTGTTATGTGGTGTGGGGCAGATCATGAGGAATCAGAAGCTGTTTGAATCACACACATCCTTTTCTTCCAACCCGTGACTGAACTGGGGGTTTTTTGGATGCCTGAGTGAAGCCATTGGAGTCTGGCTATACCATTTTTCTTTTAAGTGGGAGCTAGTGATGAGAATCAGTAGTGGCAGGTAGAAGATGTCACAAAATGCTACATATTCTGAGAAAAACCCCAAAGGTTGTTAGGCATCACGTATCAGGAACTCACAGCTAATGGACACTCTCAAAGTTAATTTCTCTGATTCTGTTCTATAACAGAGAATAATTTATTATCTTTAACTCACAACACTATTGCCGAAGCTCAGTCAAATTACTTTTGGAAATACCCGGTATGTAGGTGATAAGCAGCTCTGAAAAGCAGCAGAAAGGGCTGATGGACCTGTATCTAGAGCAGTCTTTGAATGTGACATGGTTAATAATGCTTGGGAATGCAGAAAGGACAAGATAAATTATGAAATAGTTGTACCTGGGGTTGCACTGCCTTTCCTATAGCATGCGATGACCTGCTGATGACAAACCTCTAGGAAGAGACTTTCAGAGACTCTGGGATCTGCTGCTGGCAGCATCAGCCTGGCTTGCATTTCTAAGTCCCCATTTTGGCAAGACATCTAGGTTTGGGACTTCAATTTCCCTCATTTTATATTAAGATGCATTTTTATTTCATGTGGCTGAAAGTCACATATAATTGAAGGAAGCTGAGGCCCTGGATCTCTTCCATAAGCCCTCCTCATCCATGGGCATGTGTATAAGGTTGATGAAATGGTCTAGTGAATTCCATTATCCCTGTTTACTTGGATTTGTCCCTCCATGGCTCTCTGCATCCCTGCATGGCTTTGCCTGCTTCTCTTGTGCTGTGACGCAGGGAGAGACCTGGCAAGGGGTCAGGACAGACAGCGTGTGGCTGCCTAGCAGCAGTGAAAGCAGCAGCGTATGCTTAAGAATAGCAGCTTTTGGTTTTTAACAGCCTTAAACTGATATGAGGAGCCAGGAGAGCCTGCTGCTGTGACTGGCTACGTGGAATAAAATGAGGCTTATAGGTTAAAAAAGAGGAACAAGGGAAAAGGTGGGTAGATAAACAGGCACTAAACAATGGATTTGATCGGAGACTAGGAAATGTTTTAATAAAGAAAGGTTAAAAATTTATTCAGTGGCTCCAAGTGAGAATTTTAACATGTTTTCAAATCTTGTGGCTATAATACAGGATTTTTCTACAGAAAGAATATTACCTCTTATTGCCATGCCTGACTTTTTCATCCAGCTTCCTTGCTGAAAATGGAACAAAATGGCAGCACATGTAAAGCATCAAGTAACAGTATAACTAGTAAAAGAAGACTTAAATCTGAAAGCTGAGGTATTAAAAACAAGGAAGTTATGATTTTTGCTAATATTTAGCAATGGCTTATTCTGTGTCTTTTGTAAGTGACATATTTTTTGTGTAAAATAGGATTATGAGCATGTTACCTACTATGCATCAAGCAGTATGACAGTGATGAGTTAGCATTTGCACAGGTGTTTGATTAATAAACCTTTTGGCTCAAACAAATCACCACAGCTTTTTTTTTTTCCTTTTTATACAAGTATGGGAATAAAAGTCTCATGCTATGCATAAATTATAGTGCTCAATCTATAGATTTTTCCTAAACTAATTTGTGATTGAGAGCTACAAAATAAATAGCAATAGAAAAACAGTTAATTTCGTATACTAACATATGGTTGCTAAATTCAGGTCTTGCGAGGTTATAAAATTAATCCATTTTTACGAGTCACCTGTATACAGTATAATTATTTTACACAGCTGTGAGGAAAAGTAATTACTTTTTTGTAGTCTCAGATATCCTGGAGTGGATTCCTTCCAAGACACTCATTTCCTTGGTATGTGGATAGGGCTGAAGTGTAATCTCTGGCTGAGAGTGGCTAAATCTTGCACAGTGTATGTCACTTTGATTTGTTGCATACTCTGCTACAGTTTAGGGATCATTAATTCTGCTGGACCTAAAAAATTCACACTGCAGTCTCTTTTATCTCTGAATAGGTATCCGCATAGATTGTTGTTTATTGTCTGGAAGTTTTGTAGCAAGGGACTAGTTTCAGGAAGTAATTTTGCGTTTAGTGGGTACATTTGCTAATGTGTTTCTTCATCTCTTAGTGCACAATCCGTTTGGGCTTTTGGGGGCTAATGTTCTTGCTTGCTTTCTCTGTTTCGTCCTGTGTATTTTCATCAAAGTTTCTTCCCGATAAAGCTCATTATTTTGTCAGGTGTTATTTCTGAAATTCATATATTAACACTCTATTTCCTAGAGCATCTCCTTTTGGCTGTAGACACAGTTGATACTGAAGTAGGTCCAACATTTCTCTGACTTTGCAGAGCATTGCTGCCTATGTTACATGGATGATAAACATCAAAACTCAAAACACATGCAGATTACATTAGGATTTGTTATTAGCGCATTAGCATTAAAGGTCTCGGAAATAACACGTCTCAGTTATAACAGTTTATGGAGTTAAATCTACAACTGGAAGATGATGGACAGACTGATTGTATTTTCTGAGTACTCCAAGTAGTAAAAGCAGAAAGTAGACATTTGCTGTTCTTTAAAAAAAATGCTGTTGTAGCAATGGTCTATAAATCTGTAATATCTTTTCTGAACAGAAATGGCACAGAAATTACGAGTCACAAGTGTGGAGCCCTATGAATGAAAGCAAAATATTTGCTATTTGGATATAAATGCAAAACAGCAAAACAGGTTCTTTTCTAAAAATGAAATAATATGTCAAGTGTTTAATTGTGATAACAGAATGGGTTTCGCTATTCTTTTATATGAGGTGAGGTGGGTGTTGGAGTAGTGTCCTGGTTTCGACTGGCACAGAGTTCATTTTTTCTCAGCTGGTACAGTGCTGTGTTTTGGATTCAGTATGAGAGTAATGTTGATAACACGCTGATGTTTCAGTTGCTGCTGAGTAGTGCTTACCCTCAGTCAAGGACAGTTTCGGTCTCTCACGCCCTGCCATTAAGCAGGTGCATGGGAAGCCAGGAGGAAGCATAGCTGGAGTGGCTGACCTGAGCTGGCCACAGATCATGCCTGGTGTATAAACCGGGGAGTTACCCAGCAAGGGGGGGACCAGTCGTGGCTCAGGGATGGAGTTTGGCATGGCTTGGTGAGTGCTGAGCAATTGTATTGTTCCTCACTGAAACCCCAGGTCTAACTTTTAGTATTCTCCACCCCATCCCACTGGGGTGGGGAAAAGTGAATGACTGCCTGTGAGATCCTTAGTTGCCAGCTCAGCTTAAACCATGACAAGTAGCTACAGAGATGGGTGATAGAAAAAGCACCCCTTGTAAGTCATATATTTGGGAACATCTTTTGGCTCTAAATTTATATGTGTTTCTATAATTGTAAACTGAAGAAGAATGGAGCAATTAAGAAAAAATTTTGTGTAAACACATCCTTGGTGTAAATTGAAGTTTGTGGAGTGTTTGAACAATTGCTTTAGGTTCTTCTAAGGCTTTTAATTGCTTCTGAGTAGGAAGGAATTATTGTTTTGTCTGAAAGAAGTTTGACATCTTCCAGGTGGGGTGATCAAAATGATGTGAGACCCATCAGGCAGGCCAGAGATGGGTTTACACAAGATACTGCATACTCTGGCAAAACACTTAACCCTCCTTAATGCCGAGGGCACTTGCAGACAGAGCTGTGCTGGGAGTCAGTAGACAGGCATTACTGGATAAATGCCAAGGGCTTTTTCATACCTTCCAAGGAAAATACTGTCCTCTCATATCCAATCCCTCAAGCTCGCCGTTCTATTTTCCTGGGCTCAGTGCTTGCATAAGGGTGGTGTCACAGGGTGGGGATGGGAGGGGTTTGAAGAAGATGAACTTCATGCTGCCTGTGTGCTGCAAAAGTAACTCAATGATTTTAGGTTCCCTTACTTGGTTTTGTACCTAAAATTTCACTTCGTGCATTCTTCCTGAAAGCAGCTCAATTTTTCACTGCGAACTAGTGAGAAAGTAAGTAGGCTATCAGCAGGACTCTTACTTCATCCAAAACCAGGGCGTACCTGCATAATATGTGGAAATTGAGAAGATGAAAAAAGCCTAAATGGCTAGTCTCTGAATAACCTTTCCACTGCACTTCATCTCCCCTCTTCACATTTAGTATCCAAACCAAGCATGTATTAATATGTGCAGAGGTGATTTCATCCATGTCGTTTCTTTGACTCATCGTGTTTTGAAACTTTATAAAAAAAACTTTGACATCTTGTGAAAACTTAGGGATAAAAGTACTTCTATATGTAGAGGGAGCAACATGGAGGAAACATGATTTACTTACCTAGGAAAAGTGCCTGGCAGTTGTGGGCTCCACTTCAGATTAAACTTCTGCAATGAAGAGTATAGAAAATGGGAAAATGTATATATTTTGAAGTCCAGGTGGTGAATAAATTGTGGTGACAGTCACAACTGGATTGATGTTAATCTCTTTTGCACATTGTAGGTATTTATTCAGAGCAGTGCATTGGAAGCATATCTTGTTTTAGACTAAAGAAATTAACTTCTTGATATGTAATAGCTGCAGAGCAACTTGGGAAACTGGTGATAGATCACAGATGACACAAGGGTGAGGCAGCACAGCCCATAGGGATTATGACATATTGCTGTGAATATTCAAAGCTGCTCATTCCAAAATTACAAAATGCTGCTGTACCTAGAAAAGTCGGGAAGGATAACTTTTATTTTGAGACATACTGATTTGAGAGGGTATTAAGAATTATTTAAACTTTATTAATTTATTGAGCTGTAAGAATGTCTGAACCAAAAAAAAGAGCAAGGAAATTGCAAGGAGCAGTTTCAGCCTCCAGCCTCTCCTCCTTTCGTATGAATTTGGTATCTGTCTCTGATCCACCTTTGAGAAATGGGGAGGGTTCAGCTGCTTCTGAACAAGATCACAGACCTGAATATCAGAGCAAATAATCAGTAACTTGATTCCCAGTGCAGCTGATCCTTAAATGACCAGTCTGTGGACAACATAAAAGAAGTCATTTATGACACAAAAAACCTTAATTGACTTTGACCTCTGTTCCAAGATCATTTTTTTTATCAATGCAGTAAATCATACCTGATTAGAATGGAGCTTTCTAAAGTAACTTAATTTATTTTTTTAATAGGAGCATTCATTAAAAGGGGATTAAAAAAAAATTATTTTTCTTTAATATTGTTGTCCATATTGTCCATGTTATCAGTTGCACCCTTATGGCAAGGCAGGGGATTTTATAAGCCAGAATTTTGAAAGCATGTGAAGTAGTCTGTGGGAAAGGAAGAGGAGGTAGTTGCCTGTTTTAAAGTTTCGGGAGTCTGACTTCCATCACCAGGGTTCCTGCTGAGGTCTGTTGAGAGCTTCTGCACAGCCAGAAATTACTCTGCGAGGTGCTGAGCTGCTCAGCATAACATGCCCTCAAAATCCATCAGAAAATGTGAAGCTGTGTCTGTAGAAAACAATCTTCATCCATATCCTCCTTATTATCTTACTGGCAACAATTCTGAAGCCATGTTTTGGGGCACAGTATCACAGACATTTAAATATGATTTTAAATATGCCTGTATTGCCCATTAATTTATGACTGAAATATTGACTGTTGCGTATGAAAATTAAGAACTTTCACTGAACCAAAGGTGTGTATGGCTGGCAAGGAATCTTTAATGTTTCTGGGTAAAGTACAAAGGATTTGGAAAAATAAGACTAGCTCCCAGGTCAGACTCTCTCTTTTCCGAAAAGCCTGTTGACTGTTTTTGGCAGTACGTAAGAATCTGACACAATTTAAAGAAAAAAAAAGAGAAAAAAGAAAAAAGGAAACCTAATCTCTGCTAAAAATCTTCTGAAAGGCAATAGCATTTTATGTGATTGAAGATACAATGGATACAAGATACATGTGTCAACAATGCTTTTGGTAACTGGACTGTTTAAATGCCTGCTTTGACCCAGCGCTTTTAGGACCAGAGACTCTTATTTTCCAAATTAAATAACCCAATATGGACAATACAGATTTTTGACATTAAAAACACTGTGTCAACAAAATAAAATTAGAAATTCTCAGACAAATTCTGATGCCGTTTAACTGTAATTCATAAGTGAGGAATATTTTCTGAGTATACTGCTTGTAGCTGAATGTCATAAGAAATTCAAACAAGTTATAAAACACATGTATCTTTTAATACCTAGGAATGTACTGTTCACAACTATGATAAAACATTCTGGTTTACCTCAGCTGCAGTGGTCCCAGTGAAAGCAGAAAAATACTTCAAATTTTTGTTTTGAAAGTGTAAGAGGCTCCAGAGAAAGCAACAATACCAGCTCAAGTGCATATGTGTTAAAAAAAAAAAAAAGAAGATGCCACAGGGAGAAAAGCAGTCTTGAGGTAACCTTAGAAACGTCATGATTTAGGATAATTCTGTCATGAGCATTGAAAAAATGTTATGCAGCTCTAAATTTGTCAATTAATTATTTGTGGGAAATAGCTTTTTTTCAGATTATAATTGTGACTGTTTCTGTAGGCATAGAGTATATAAAACTCAGTCATGCTCTTTTCATACAGAGGAAAAGATGATCTTCATTCTTAAACAATTTTTTTGTTTTATGCAGAGGATAGTCTCTTTTTAATACAGAAAGCCTGAAATTTCACTATCTTGCTGTATCTTGCTCTTCACACAACTTTGACTATTTCCTTTCAAATAATTTCCTCCACTAATTTCCAAAGGTTGTTCAGTAAGGAATTGCCATTTGGTCTGATAAAACCATAAGAAATATTACAAATTAATGGTTTGTATGACAGTACCAAAACCCTATTCTTTCCAACCAAAATACAAACCCTTGAGTCATCATCTGACTAGTCCTGAGCTGCTTGAATTGGAGAACTCTTCATAGTTTTATTTTTAGAAAGGTTAAAAAAGCCTCGCATAAAATCCTAATTTGAATTTAAAACTGATTAGAAACATTCATCCTCTCCTCACACCCTTTTTACTACGGCTATTTACCTTAGCCAGCTGTTACTTACAGCACTTCTTTAGAATTAGGATTTCTCTCTAGTTAGTTCAGATGAATGAATTAGACTTCATTACACGTATCATGCTATGGATTGTATAAACACCAAAAAAAAAAAAAGCCAAAGTCTCTAATGATTTATTTACATTTTCTCGGTAAATTGTGGTGGTATTCAGTACTTCTGGATACAAATAATTGTACAGAGTAGGGGAGAAAAAAGGAAATGGTACCTTACAGGCAATTTGTGCCTTCATTTTAGTAATGAGCAGGATACGTTGATCAAATTTCTTCACTATTCTGTGGTATAGCCTAAGACAAAGAGTGTTTCAAGTCTTCTTTGACAGTAATTAAACACATTCCAGAATTTATGTGTTTTGTAAAAATTAAGTTGGTCACCTCTGTATTTATGAAAGACGTGCTATACAGTATGTGGGGATAAAATCAAAATTAGTTAAATCAGTTTTTATTGAGAGACAAGGCTTGGTTGTAGGTTGAGCAGCACAAACATGTTTGACCATAGCTCTAAATTGTCCTGGTTCTCTATGGTCTCATGGAAGAGTGAGAGTTCACTAGTTTGCATGTCTGTATTGGGAATTTGATCTCACGGGGCTTGAGGTAAAGATGTTTTTCAACTTTAGGCACAGTGAGACCTTTGGCAGCCCTACATATGCACATTTATATATCATTTATATGAAATCAACAAGAAATCACAGAAACTATACTCATACTTTGATACAGTGATTGACCGAGGGGTCTTGTCTGGCCACAGTCAAATAATGAGGGTAGTCCTCCTCATTGGGGAAGTGAGGGCAGAAAGAAACTGCAAGAGCAATAAGCCACACCTATTCAGATTTGTTCAGGTGACTCGTTTGACTCATTCAAAACATAGCCTAGCTGATGCTGTTTCAGGGAAAAGTACCAGCTTTGATCTCATCACGGTTCTGTTGGTCAAAGTGTAAGAATGGTCTGTTGTTCAGCTTTTGTGGGGGGAAAGAATGAAAACAGGTTTTGCGAACAGTAATGCAGAATAAAATGCTACGAGTGTTTTGATAAAGTAGATGAAGCTCTCTTCAAGTCCATACATTTTCAGTGCAGATTGGAAGCTGTCAAGAATGTCCTGAAAATGTAAAATGTTGTTTCCTATTTGCAGTTGAACTATCCTTCCTGCAAGTATTTTGTAAAATATTTCAATAGCAAGTAGACGTGAAAACAGTTCAAGTCAACTTGCTTTAAACATTTAACCACCTTTGTTGCTATTTTCACCACTTTGTGCCTTTTCCTTGTCTTATGTACATATGTATGTATGTATGTATGTATGAAAAATGTAATTTCTTAGTATTTTCCAGAAAATGGAGTCTAGGTAGGATGTTTTGCAACAATTTAGTCTTTGAAAATCTGTGATGTAGTTTTGGTTCTCACTTTTGTACTTTCGGAACTTTTCAGTATGACATGTTACCTGCATCAGTATTACTGGTTTGGGTCAGAATTGCTCTAAGACACAAATGATACCAAAAAAGAGAAAACCTACTCATTTTTGCCATACAGTAACTGTATATACAGTCATGAATATACTGTTTTACAGAGAGTAGCTGAAGCTCCTTGCAATGATGTGTCCAGTTTGCTGGATAACCAAAGACCAACTTCATTTGCACAAAATGAGAAACATTGCTGCTTGCCAAACTCTTAGTATTCAGTGCTGTGTCTTGATACAAGTAAGAGTGGGTATGTGTGTCTTGTAGACTCCAAGAGTTCTACGGAAGTGTCCATAAGTTAGGGGTAAGAACAGCACAGTGCAACTACAACAGCAGTGTTCGTTTCTCACATCAGTTTTGTAATCAGGCTTCAGAACTGGCTGTGTTGGAGGAAATTTTGGTTCTGTATAAGATCATGAGCTGTACCTCTCTTTAAGATCTTACTTTGTATTTTACCTCTCAGGTTGGTACAAGAGGATGTGGGAATGGACATCCCTTTAGCTGAGGGTGTACTGAGCCCCAGTTCTACCGAGATGAGACCTGGTGAGAGAAGCTCTTGCTCATTTTCTTAATCGCACCTTATTCCTGTGGCGTTTAATTATGCAGTGAGAATGATGTTCCTAAGCTGGTAAAGAGTCAGTTCAATGTTAGAAAGAAAAAAGCATTAAGTTCACTTTATTTAGTCAATTTTCTTCTTCACTTGAGAAATAATAATTATAATGTGACATTTTCTCTTGGGCATTGTTACTGCTTGTTTGGTCCTTGTAAAGTTTTCATAGTCTGTATTATTTCTTTTATAATTGACTACTGTCTAAGTGAACTGTGTTAGACAGAACAACTTGAAATGTGCCATACAAGGCAGAGGCAAGGAGCAAAGGTATATCTAGCTTATGTCTTGGTGGATACTACTTCTATTTAAAACTGATTAAGAGACTCAGAGATCTTTTTATTTGTTGTTGTTTTGAGTAAGATATTATAGAGTTAAAGTTAAGATGTAAGTATTTGCAAATCAGCACCGAGTGCATAAGAAAATAAATATTTTCAATGGCTTTTGACTCATACGAATTTTCCCAGGACTCAGCAATGTCTTGATTCTTAACTCAAATGATTTGTATTTTCCGTTTAAATTCTTCAATATTGTGTGTCAGAGCATGTTCAAAACCTGATTTTTGTCTGGTGATTGCAAAAAAGTGAATCTGGGTTTAGCATAATTTAAGAGCTCTGAGCTACATTTGCCAGTTGTGTAGATTTTTGTTTAATTTCATTAAACATTAATGTTAATATTTGTGTTTTGTGTTAGATGGTCTTAAATGTCGTGGTGTTAATTGATCTGTCCCAGTGTGTTTAAAGGTAGTTTTCGAGTACCTGGGAGATTAATTACATGTGGCGTAGATAAAGTTCTTTTTCTCTTTTTTTCTTTTTTTTTTTCCTTTTATTCAGAACCTCCCAATTCTCTTGATCTTAATGGTTCCCAGCCCAGAAGGATAAAGCTCACTGCTCCAAACATCAATCTCTCATTGGACCGGAGTGAAGGCTCTGTACTTTCTGATGATAATTTGGATACACCTGATGAAATTGACATTAATGTAGATGAGCTTGACACTCCTGATGAAGCAGACTCTTTTGAATACACTGGACAAGGTAATATTCTAGATTGTAAAGGTAGAGTTCATCTCTGTTTCTTTTTTTATTACTCTCATGCTCAGTTTCATGTCTTTCAGATTATCAGTATGGTTAAAGCATTTGAGAGTTTATGCTAGGCATCCAGGTATTTTTGCTGTCTGCTATTTTTTAACCTTTATTTCTCCTGTGTAAAGTATTATCCTTACATTTATTCAGAGTGCAGAAAGAAATAGTACAGCTGAATTAATAAAGTAAGAGCAGCTACCTAGGGAGAATGAAATTCGAAGTCCTGTCTTTGTCCAGTACCATGAGACTTGTCTGAAAACAATTGTTCAAGAATGGGAAAGCAGCTGACCGTTGCTGTAGAGAATGCTGTAGCTAACTGCAGTTTCTTGCAGCTCTGGCCAGCTCTATATTACAGTTACATTGGTCATATTTAGGAACATAACTTTGTGCAAAATATGTTGGCTGCACCAAAGATCTTGCAATATATAAGTGAGGTAGACACAATGTGCTGAGAAGTCTTTTGTTAGGAAGAAAGGTCTGCTTTTCATTCCCATGATTGGAAAGCTGAGGTATGGAAGGTGTGTGGATGGCATGATGAAGCTAGCTCAAGTGATGGAACAACAGAATTCCTCGTTCCACTAATTTAAATGTCCTTTCTCAGCAGGGCTAGCTGTACAATATAGATGCACCCTGAAGTGTGCAATGGATCCTTCACTCTTCCTTCACGTATTAATAATTTTCTCTCAATAGAAATATGATGTAAAACTTTTACTTAGTTTATGTAGTTTCATGTTATAAAAAATAGGGTGTTTCTTATTCCTTGCTAGTACCTTATAAAATGTAAAACATGTAGGAACTGTAATAGCTGATGTAAATACAACAGATCATAAGCTATTTGAGGGGAAAATAAGTGTGAACATTTTACAGCCAAGAGCAGAAAGAAACTTTAAAAATGGATCAGTTTAAACTGAATTTTCCCATGCACTAACTTTCCCTAATGCTAGTGAGGTTGCTGGGGCATAGTTGCATCATTTTAAGTGGTATTGCCAAAGAGGCATTACTGTGTACTCGATCATGCATGAGCGTCTCTAATGTTACTTCTCATTAGGCGGCCAACTTCCTTATGGGTAGATGCAGAGTGTGGTGATGAGTTGCTTGATAGTTAGAAGATTTTATAACAAAGGTTAAAACTAGCACACACACACACACACACACACATGCTCACATGCTTACACTGTTGTGACCACCATGTGAGAGAAGAAGTCTCTGTCTGCAGTAGAACAGATGTTCTGTTTAAGCCCTCAAGTAATTAAATTCAACTCCAGTGATTTTGGTAGCCGTTGTATTGATGGCAGGCATTTCCTCCCAGTGGTTGTTTTTACTGCTTTCTAAATTTGATGATTCGTTTGGTTCTTAAAGTTGGACCAATTTCCCCAAACTCTTAAGTGAAGAGCTAAGGGTCCCTCTAGTTTTGGTGACATTTACACAGTTGTGCAGTTTTATTTTAGATACTTAATAATAAAAATGTCTTCCACTGAGATGAGCTGTAAAAAGAGTAGGAAAGACTGAAAAAAAAACCCCCCAGCATTTTCTCAAAATAAGCCAGCAATAAAAGAAGTTTGCTATATGTAACGTTAATCTGATAGCTAAGATTATAGTCATAAGAACTAGTGCAGAATGTCTTATTTGCATGGTAAATAGCCTTTGTTATCTTTGTACTCCTGTACTCTACTATTAGCTGGTATGCACGCTGGTGTTACCAGCAATCTCCCACGGTCAATGTTTGTAACTGCTGCCAAACCCAGAAAAGTAAATACGGACAAAACATAGGTGCTGAGACCAGAGAGAGCAGTGATTTTTGTCATGATCAGACTGTTGAAGGTTCCTTTGAACTACAAAAGGCAACTGAGAAAAGCAAGACTGTTACCATGGTTCAGGGGTCCACCTCATCACTGAAAAATGTCTCTACATTATAAGTGATACTGAAACCCATGTGTTCAAAAGAACGGTGAAGAAGAATTATCACAACTGCAATATGCATGAAAATAGATGAGAGCAGAAATACTAAAGTACTTGTCTTAAACTAGCACCTGACTTGTTTAGAGATTGGTTGATCATCAGTTTCATGGAGTGGGGGTTTTTAGTCACGAATACCATACATTCCAACATTCTCTTTCAGAAGCCATGCTAGTTTCTGAAATGAGCTTTTTATGATTATTGCTTTAGATGACATAAAAATTGCATTTCTGAAAACCATGTATGAATATCAGTGAAGGCCTGCTCTCAAATCAGCAGATTTGAGAGCATTCAAAATTTATAAAGTAAGAATGTTTATTATTTTTTCTGCAGATATTTATTTTCTTTCTGAATTTCACACTGGTGCATCTTTCTCTGCAAAATCAACAGTGCTGGCAGCAAAGGAGTGCTACTTCGTCAGGAAGAGGCAATCTAGTACCATTTCTATTAAAAAATAATTTGCATATCCAATTTCAACATTGTAAGTTTTATCAGGGTCTTAGTCATTTTTCGTTGTCTGAAGTTTCATCAACCAAAAAAAAAATTATCAAACCACAAATACAATTTCAGTATTGGTCTGCCAGGTACCTAGCCCAGCCTCTTTTTATTAAAGTTTGTTCTGCCAGCTATACTTCTCTGCCTAAGTCATGTTCTTTCTACTTCACAAGGAATCAGCTGACCAGACAGTCTTCCTAGGCTGTGCTGATAATCCCATCTATCTATTCTAGAAGTACCTGAGCTGCATAATAGTATCCTGTGGAAACCCTATATCCTTACATGCAATGCCTGCAATTGCCTGTCAAAGTTTGCATAGCTTGACTGTACACATGTAATTTTTGTTTTGACACCAACAGTACCTTTGCAAAACTGTCAACAAACAAAATTGCATGAAGATGCTGAAGTTTGGAGGTAATAGTGTTATGATTTTGTAAGCTTATTCCCAGTGTCACAGAATACGTGGTATTTCAAAGCTGAATGCTGTTGTTAAACATCACGAGCATTGTGCCTGAGAAAGGCATGGATATATTCTTCAGTTCCTCAGTATATAATCTGCTGAGCAGAAACTGTTTAAGCAATTTGAAATACTGTACTTGAAAAAACCCCACCTTTTGTCAGACTGTCCTTTTTTCCAACCGTAGATCTCCTCAAACTCACTTTATTTGGAGTTCTTAAGGAAAAAAGGCTTATGTGGTCACACTATATGTGCACGTATATGTGTTTCTTGCTTTTCCATCCTGTTTCCACCATTAATACAATTTTATTTGAATATGTTTTTAGCTCATTGGCTAGTTACACAGTGAGGTGAGAGGTGAAATATTCCTCCTCTCTTTCAAGAATCCATCAGGCAGAAACTAGGTAAAGTAGAGAATTGTTTATAGATTCAGCTTTCATTGCACAGGACAGAATCTACCTCAGAGAGGGGCACTTTCTGCCAGTACAATTCCCTAATAATATTTTGTATTAGGGGCAGAAAATACAAGACAGGCAGCAGTAGAAATTCAGACTTTGTTAGTCCTAGTGTAGCAATATATATGTGCTCAACCTACCTTTTTTAGGAGCTTTTTTTTGGTATGCTTTTTGTGTGCTGGTGTTTGTAACAGAATTGGTGAAATTATTGATAGGATTTGATGGAGAATTCAGTTTTACAAATTACTAGTTAGTACGTGTATGTATACGTGCCTGTAGCTTCTATGTAGATACATGTAGTATACATACAGTATACTATCATATTCCTGATTTCATAGATAACTTATTTAATTCTTATGATAAACTAGTGTGTTTTAAGGATCATATACTTTGATTTGTATGAGTAGTTCAAGAAGAACCATTAATCAAAGAGGCATATCTGTAGATAACCCAATACATAAAAGAGTTTGAGGGCACCTATGAATCATTGTGTTCAATACTTCTTGTCAAGTAAAATTGCTTCTTTTAGTTTATTCTTAATTCTCATAGAACTCATTGGTATTTTCAAATAGGATGCCTTCAGCTTTTTATGTACACATGTATGTCATTATGTATCTCACTGTATCTTTGTTTATTGTTACCTCGCTTATTGACTCGCAATTCAAATTCTGCTCTTATCACTGCAGAGCCAGAATAATGCTTTAAAAGGAACAGTTTACTTCAAATATGTGTCATGCATAAAATTTACAGGATCTTTGCTATGAAGGTAAATTAATGAGGCGTACAGAGAACCACAAGGCAAAGGTGCTTCAGCAAGAATAGTACAGGAGAGAGAATTTTTTTTCCCCATGGAAAACACAGTGTGTTGTGACAATAACTAAAGAGGGAAGTTAAGTAATTCCAGCTGTGGACATAATCACTTTCATGTCACTTTCTCTGTAAACAGCCATTACATTTAAAAAACTGGAATGCAGTTAAATTTACTGTTAAGAGCAATCCCATCAATGTGCAATGAAAATGTAGATTTTATTAATTACTTCACAGTTTTTTTGAAACTAAGAGTATTCAGCAGAGAGACTTCATGGTCACTTGTCAGCCATACAGTTAATTTTTTGTGGTCATTGTGTCTGCAGACTACATGTCCATGTTCTCCCTGGGGTGCTCATAGAACAGGTCAGACTGCCTGGCTGCTCTGTACTTCACAGCAGGAGAAAACTGGTATTTAACCTCAGGCAGTCCTAGGGGGAGGTAACTACTGTATTTATATGAGGAGTCAGCATGACTGAATCAGACGAAGATGAGTGTTCTTCATGTTTGCAGATAGTGGATCTAAAGAGGTGGAAGACAAACTGGGAAAAAGTTGAGAAGCTATAGCTCTCTGGTAATTCCTCTCTAGACAGGAAATATTGCTGCGTTCACGTTTATTTGGCAGGGCAGGGTTAGCATAGTTCTCATACCTTCAACACAGATTCTAGAAGGCCTGCCATGCAGTAACTTTGGTGAGCAACTCCTCAGTTTTACCAGCTGGATGCCAAAATCCCTTGGTGGTATTCTGCGTAGTGATAATTGCTGTTGTTCTTTTTAGGTTCATAATGATGAAGTGTCTTAAGAAAATGGAAACTTCTTATTTGCTGACTGTCAGATGATCACATTCTGCTCTTATTTTTACCAGTACTGTAAAAATCCAGTTAATTTCAGTCATCCATCTCAAATATATGTAACAGCAAAGGTATTTAGAGCTTTAACAGGAAGAGGTAATACATACAGTTCTACTTTTCAGAAGAGCAGACTGCTGCTAAGGATGCTTCCCAGGAGGAGTCTGAATCAATTCCGGAGTACACTGCTGAAGAGGAGCGAGAGGACAACAGGTTATGGAGAACAGTGGTTATTGGAGAACAAGAACAGAGAATTGATATGAAAGTCATTGAACCATACAAAAAGGTCATTTCGCATGGAGGTAGGAGAAGGTGTAAGCATTTTTTAAATTGATGTAAAATATTCATGCTTTATGGATCATGATTAATTTTTAGTTTTGTTCCATTATCATACTGACAAGGGGAGAGAGAATTTATTTTTCAGCCTTGGATGAAATCAGCTGGGTTTTCAATTCAATGTGGCAATGGCTAATAAGAGTTTTAAATTCAAAGCTGTTTTGGGAGCAGCATACTGACATGTATGTGTCAGGAACAATCTGGTCACTGTAGGCTAAAACTGTCTTGAACAAGGAAAAAGTCTTCTGACCTACAGCAAAATAAAATTTTGAAAACTTTATTTGGTGAGTTTTGACAAAACCTTTTGTATGAGGAAGTAGAATGCTCTGTGATTTGCTGAATGATGTATGTGGTTGCACATACCTAAACAAGTAGAGTGGCAAAAGAAAAAAGATAGTTTTCCCTGAGGCTTCCATTCATCTGGCTACTCGCCTTACGCTATTTTTCTGCCATTTATAGTTGTCAGCACATTTCCCCAGGAACTGATTTATGGGACTTTTTACGTAATTTGTTAATAATTATCAAATAACATATCGAAGAAAACATCTAAAGTAGGAAAATTACGCCATGTAATTGCTATATTTTCTGATTTGCTCATCTGCTTCCCAGCTTCCTCAGAGAAGTTATAGTTTCAGTGTTACTAGTACACTTCTGTACAAATTAATTCAAGTGGACATATATTACTAAAGATGTTGAAGGAAGAAAATGAAACAAGGCTTTCTAAGTGCCTTTTTCCTTGGTGTCTCAGGTTTGGATTATCTTTGGATTCTATATTTTTGGGGGGCACTCTTTGCTATCTGTTGAGTAAGGTATTAGGTTAAGAAGAGTTGTTTTATTCCTGCAAAAACTGAGGCAGGCAACGTAGCATCTCAGAGGTAAGATTTGTGAGTTTATATGAGGATGCTTTTGTCACAGTGTTGTTGATCTGCAGCATCAGTTAAAGATACTAAAATGTTAAAGTTAACATATTTTCAGTTTTGAGCCTCTATGTGGTAAAATTATATAAATAAATTATGGTTAATTTTTACATTAAAAGCAGCTAAATGCTAGCTTACAGGTATTCATGGTGGCCAGTGTACAGAAGGTTTAATCAGAATTAATAAAGATGTTTAAGCCTCCAAGCATTTTTCCACTACAACACTACCATCAAAGATTTATGAATGTGATGACACCTCAGACACAGTTTAGCAAACATACACAGATGGCTTAATTTAGGAAACAAACACGAAGTATTTTGGGGCCTTGCTAATGTTGTTTATTTATATATTTTTGTATGCTGTAAACCAGTCAATATGCATTTGCAGTAAAAACTTGTATATTTCCTACTAGATGTTGATGTATATGTTTATATTGGCTTTTGTGAAAAATCAGTGTTTAATGGGAGACTAGGTAATTCAGCTCAACTCTCAGTATGAAATAATTTGAATTCAAACTTTACATGTATGATGTTTTGTTAGATCACTCAAATGTAAGATAAAGAGCATTTAGTTTCCTTTACTTTTGAAAGGGTGTTTGTCAATACCGTTAGTCATTGTAAAACAGTGTAAGATATAACAATGAGTTTCAGCCTGCCACTGCCTAAACTGGAAATTTTTCCTGGTATCTAGGCAAATCAAAGTAAGTTAAGGACTTGATTAAATTCTGTGTTTATGAAGTGACAGATTGAAGACAAGAAAACAAAAAATTTTGTTGCATCTATTGTGGAAAACTTTTGACAGCTCTAACAGTTTCTACATTATGGCAGCAAGACCCATTCCATATGAAGTTCACTTTGTCGATACTTTAGTGAAGTGTTTAGAGGCCTAAGAGTCTTTTCTTTAATCTCAAGAAAAATAATAGGTTCTGACTAAAATTAGTCAATAAGAAGTCAAGTCAAGCACCTCTTGATGATTTAAAGATCTACTGAACATTCCTCCCTACCAAATGACAGATAACAGCAAATGCAGAATCTAGGTGCTAGCCACAAAATAGGAAAGGGGAGAGTAGATTTGGCAGTGTAGGTTTGAGATTGTCTTCAACATATGCTGATGGAGAAATTTCTTAGAGACCTTTCTCTTTGCTTAGGCTAACTGAGATTTTGGGCAAATGGCCTTTACTGGCGTTTAGCAATGAATTAAAATACACTTGTCTCTAGGGTAAACATTCCTTCTCTTCAAGCATGTGTGAGAAAAAGTGGCTTAGATTTATCTGTGGATTTTTCATCTGTGTTCTGTTAGTTAGCATCTGCACATAATTGTTTTGCTTTCCGTGAGCTGCAAACTGTGCTGTGTAATTTAGTGGATGCACCTGCCATAATGTGCTCTTACTGCCAAATTCCTGTGCCAGCTGGACAGATTGCTTTATGGCAGCATGATATAAAGTCTTTTAAAGTTTTATTAAATTTATGGGAGGAAGGAAATGTCCTCCCTATTTCCCTATTTGTAAACCTGAGGGGGAGAGAAATACTGCTTTTTCCTGCTGTTGTTTAAACTCAACTGGCAACCAAGCCTCACACAGTCAGTCACTCACTGCTACATGGTGAATCAGAAGAGTAAGAGTGAGCAAACTCTTGGGTTGAGATAAGGAGAGTTAGATATGTAAAGCGAAACCTGTGCACACAAGCAAAGCAAAACAAGAAATTCATTCATCGCTTCCCAAGGACAGGCAGGTATTCAGCCATCTCCAGGAGACCAGGGCCTCATCACACAAATGTGACTTGGGAAGATAAAGGCCATCACTGCAAATGTCCCCTCCTACTTCCTCCTTCTTCCTTCTTCCCTTCCTGAGCATGATGCCATATGGTCTGGAATATCCCTGTGGTCAGTTGGGCTCAGCTGTCTCAGCAGTGTCCCCTTCCCCTTCCAAGTTCTTGTGCACCCTCAGCCTGCTCTCCGAGTGGTGGAGGGCAATATGAAAAGCAGAAAAGACCTTGGTGCTTTGTGAGCACTGCGCAGCAATAACAAAAACATCTCTACGTTATCAAACATCTGATATCAGTGCAAATCAAGACCAGAGCCCCATACTCACCACTGTGAAGAAAATTAACTCTCTGCCAGCTGAAAACAGCACAATTCCAAATAATCTAGCTGAATCATAATATGTGCTGAAAACAGGACTGGAGTTCCATAAGCACTTTAGTTAGGCTTGGATATTTCTCCCTAGTATCCTGAAAGCACTGTAAAAGTCTTAAAATCTCCTTATGGAGAGATTGTTTAAATGGTAGTATTATCCTTTAATTTTTGTCAGGAACATGTTCCTGAGGGGAATTGAAGTTTCCTTCACAAAAATTATCATCTCTCCCTCAGTGTCAGTTTTTCCTAGACTTGAAAGGTTTTGGAGTGTTCTCTGAGTATGTTGGTCTTCTGTCTCTCTACATTGCTAGTGCTGTCTACCTACAACCATTCCTACAGCATCTTTGTAAATTGCCTCTTGATTGCACATATCCTTTATGTGAAACTTTCAACTAAAATGCAGGAGTATTTTTTATTTATTATTAATGATAAATACAGAAAATCCATAGCAGCTGCAGAGGATTCTGGAGAAGATTAACCAACATTAATCCATCATGGGAAAGAAACATTTTCTTTTGGATAATAAGCAACTGTGCTGGGCCCTGGAATGGTAGTGCTACAGCTTTGAAGATTAACTGCTATCATTAGGCAGTGATGCAGCCCAGAGAATGCCAGTATTGGACAACTGGAGTATCCGAGGTTAAAAAGTAATTTATACAAAACTTGCAACAAAGGATTTAACTGATCCCAAGGAGCTTTTAAGGGATAGTGGAATACAGTCATAATTGTAATGTTCTAAAGCCATTGGAGCTGCACAGGCCAACTGAGATTGGATTGCAAGACTTCATGAAACATAATTCAGAAGATGCAGGGCAGCAAATGTAGGATATTTTCTTTTAGCCTCTTATTCCTCAGTCTGAGGTGAGCATGCAGTACATGGTTGCTATAGAGCTGCAATGAACCAGAAGTAGAAGCCTTAGAAGGTTGGTCACTATAAAAATTTTACTGGTAGTTGTGCTATGTGTGTTTTTTGAGGATTCAGCTTAGCTGACTATCCAGCTTCCTTATCGCTTCAGGATAATGAGCATACATTTTCAAACCTTCAGTATGGAGCATTTTGGTATGCTTCAGCAGTAGGCATAGTAGCTCTATTACAGGACTTTGAGATTTCTTTTTAAATTTATCCTGTTAAAAGCCTTTGACAAAGATAAAAATGCGTTTTCATTTTTTTTTCCACAGGATACTATGGTGATGGTCTGAATGCTATCATTGTGTTCGCGGCATGCTTCTTGCCAGACAGCAGTCGAACTGATTACAACTATGTCATGGAAAACCTTTTCCTGTGAGTCATATATGAGCAGTGTGACAGAGACTTTTGAGTTAGTACTCATAATTATGCAGTGAGAGGTAACCTGTCTTTCCTTAAGAGGTAATTTTGGTCCTTAGAAGGGCAGTGACAAGGAAAATAGCAGTTTTAGATAAACTGCTCAGTGGAATATTATTTTGCTATCCTTTACCTACTCACTTTCCCAAATTAAAGTGTATTTATCAGGACCAAATCTGATTGTTAGTATCTCCCTAAATGTCAAGGAATGCACTATCTTCAACTTGTTGGGGCTACAGTCTTTGCGCTATTTCACTAGTGATTTCCAGGTCTTGCTGAGAATGATCAGCAGTAACTTAGACTGTTTTTCACTGTTCGTTGTTTATTATGTATTATCATGATGTATCACTGCATATATTTTTAATATATGCTGTCTTGGGTTTAGGAGTCACGGGGTAATTTTTTGACACTTGTTTTTTAAAAACGGGATAAATGGCAGTTGCTGGCACAAGCAGCTCTAACTATGCTTCCTGACTCCAGCTGCCTCTGATTCAGCTAGAAGTGGCAGGGGCCAGTTGGGTAGGACACAAATTTGGCCATGTAAGCCCAAATCTATCACAGGAAAATTATACCTAATGGCAGTTGGTTTGGCAGCCCAAAATTTTGAAGGCAGCACTCTCCTGAAGTGCCTTCAGCTACTTCCACTTAAAGCTGTTAAAAAATGAATCATTCCAGTGTTTTCTGTGCTAAAACCCAGTAAGTAATTTCTAAAGCCAGCAGGAGACCTGCCTTTGCCATTTGCAGCTTACAAGGCACTGAGAGCACAGACCCAGGTCTCCTTAATATTCCAGTCTGCGAAGATGCCCTTGCTGGCGGCCAATGCCTTTAACATTGTCTCTATGTGTGAAAATGAAGACTCAGTGTTTTAGTTTCTGGTCAGAACAACTGATATCATTTGCCTCTCAGAACCCAATGTCATCTACAGTAACTGATACACACAATGCCCAGTGATTTAGAAGAGAGGAAGGAATTATTACAGTGGTTTAAACTTGGTGAGTAAGGAACAAAGCTGACTGTAACCATGAGTGATATTCAATAGTTATTCTTTGTCTTCACCCAAAACCCTTGTTCAGATAGAGCTGGTGATAAATGAACTTTGCAGAGAAAGCCTTAAGAGCCTTTTCCACATGGCTTAAGGATGTTGCTGAAGTCAAATTTCTGAGTCACTTTTTCTGGAGTAGTAATATAAATGTGAATTCATGTTGGCTGTGAACTTGCAGCTTATTTTAAGGCTTGTAGACTGTTGGCTCTCTCTAAGACAATGAGAAAAGGCAGTTCACCTCTTTCTTTCAGTTCTAGGTTGTTAATTGCATGGAAATAGAGAGAGTGCAACAGTTTACTTAGTGTACAGTTACTGATATTTTTAAATACTTGGTAATTCTTTACTATTGAATTATATAGGGATCTAGAGAGATTTGCAAACCACTGAAATCTCTTTTCTTTTTTCAAACAGCATTTTTCTGGTAGTATATAAGGTACCTCTAGTTTCTGATTAACAACTGTCCTCAATTGCTTCTGAGTTTTGCAGTTGCTTTCCCATCTGAATTCATTTCACATTTCCAATTATCTTCTTCCTATTTGCTATATTGACTAATTCTGTAAAATTGTCTTTGAAGGGTTGAGTTTGGGTGAAAATGCTTGAAACAGGTTCTACAGCAGTTTTTGTAGATAATGCAGAACCACATAAAAAAATCTACTGTTTAATTAGTGGCTGCCTGAAAGTTAGATTAAAGCCAGTCCACAGATCAAATCTTTTAAAATTAATCTCAACTTGAAAAACTACACTTTGAAAACAAAACCGGCACTTTGCTTTCAGTTGTTCTAGCCAATGAGAAAATTTCTGTCCTTCTTTTCAAATCATGAAGAAATTGCCATTTTTACCAAATAATAAGAAATTATTAGATAGGTAAGGTTTGCAAGGGAGCTCAGCATCCTTAAAATGGCAAATGATCTAATTCAACCTACATTGCATAAGAATTGTTGAATGATAGTATGTGAGATTAGTGAGATATGACTAAAACACTAGCAAAGATTACTTTTTATCATAATAGACCTCCTAATTCTGGTGAGAAATATGCACGATTGTTCTTACTATAACCAATTATTCTTAATAGGCACAATTCCCTTCAGAGTTAATAAACAGATATTTTTCAGACTGTTGTGTTCCATAACTGAAACACTTGTAGTGTTTTAATATGTACTTACACACTTCTGTATGTTTCAGTGTTTTAGTGCTTTTAAAGCACTACATTTTGTGCTCTGTGGGAAGGGCTAATCTCATAACCTGTCAAATAGTAGCTTTGTTAAAGTAGCTATTAAATGAAGCTTTATGCATCAGAATGTCCATGCAATCCTTTGCTTTCCTATTTCACTGTTAGACATAAGCCTTCACAAATGTCAGGCAAAAGCAGGGAATGCACAGCTGCAAGGTAAGAAAGAGCAGTGAAATGCATTGAGGCAGTAGTGATTTAGATGGGATTTACCAATGCATGGAACTGGTCTAGTTAATGGCTGCCTACTTTATGCCCAGGTAAAATACCACTCTCTGGTGAGAACTAGATTTCCTACAATTCTTTTGAAGACATTGCATCCTAAGGAATTTAAGGGTCAGATCAGATTGTGAGGCATTCCCATACAACTGTGAAAGGGGCCATTATGCTTAGGGATAGAGCTGCCTTTTGTAGTGAGTGCACTCAGGCATTCAGGTTTTTAAGATGTGACTTGCTTTCATTCTAGTTTTTACATAGGCATGCCTTTAGGCATGAGAGAGTAGAGAGAACAATTTGAACATTCCTGTGATCATCAGCTCCCAGAGAGGTAGGGGCTGCTGAGTGGACCATCTGCATAGATAGTGCCAAACAAGAATCTAAAACTATCTTCTTATTTGAATGAGTAGTGTGCTCTTCTGGGTAGGATGCATTTGGGCCCAAGAGCATTGTCTGATAATGAGTGTTGGGAGTGTTTTGCTCACAAAATGAAGTGATGTCATGGAGTGCTCTGTCCCATCAGAAGTCAGGTTGATGGACAAGTTTTCTTAGGCTTGAGTGTCAAAGTATTTGTATTTTGCAGTCACAGACTCGGTAGCAGGAGTGTGAGGATCACAAGAATTATAAACAAGTATCTTCTGACACCTTTTATTATTGTGTTGAACAAACTTGATGATTAGAATAGTGAGTAGAAGTTTCTCAAGAGTTAATTTCAGAAGTTCCTAGGACTTCACATGATGCCATGTTTTCCCTTGCAAAATCTCCTGATTTAATTACTTTTTAAGAAAAAGCAAATTCACCAGTGATATTTGAAAACTCACTGTGAAACTTATTTTTGTAAGGAAACCACATATTTTTGAAGACACCGGTGAGACTGTGGTTTTCTAGTTGTGTATCTACAGGTACCATGGTGATCAGTGCTAAATGTTTACTTTTGTTTAAAGGAAAAGAAAAGCCTGTGTTGTCATAAAGTGTTCCGTCTGCCTTCATTTACTCCTAGTAGCCTGATTTCGTTTGGGCTTAAGCAGATAATGTACAGTATATGCTCACTGACATCTGTACTTTTATCAGATATGTAATCAGTACCTTAGAGCTGATGGTGGCTGAAGACTATATGATTGTCTACTTGAATGGAGCAACACCAAGGAGAAGGATGCCTGGATTGGGTTGGATGAAAAAATGTTACCAGATGATTGATCGACGGTAAGTAGTGTATAGCCAGGGTTCACTGTGTATGACCTTTCTTTATCTTCTGTGGGTTTTGTTGTTTTTCTAAGAAAGTATTCCTTTTTTACTTAGATTACGGAAGAATTTGAAATCATTTATAATTGTTCATCCATCATGGTTTATCAGGACAATTCTGGCTGTGACACGACCTTTTATAAGGTATGTAATAAATACCAGTGCTTTTCTATGTCCCTAAGAATACATAAGCACCCTAAATCATCAAACATAGCTGTTAATCTTTCACTGAGCTACAGTTCTGGGTTTTTAAAATATCATTGCTGCTCATAGCTCATACAAGAGGACTGCCTGCACCCTGAGGTGTTTGAATGCATTTGGTTTCAAAAAAGGTTTAATACTGTCAAAAGTAATGCTTCAATCAGTAAAACAATAAAAAAAAAAAAAAAAAAGGTTTCCGACTTTGAAGACCTCACGCTTACTGCAGAAGATAGGCAAGTATGCAGTTGAAATCCTGAGATCAGGGAGAGCAGACTGGTGGGTGTAATAAAGAGTTGCTTCAGGCAAGAGAAGAAGCATCATCTACAGAAGCCACACAGAGAATGACATATGTCATGGCAGATCCCAGGGAGTTCTGCTCACAGACTGCAGGTGAAGACACTGCAGATCCCTTGTCACAGGTTGCTGTGTCCTGGTAGGGTGACATTGGGATGGGGAAGCACATGAGTTGTCCCATTGCTGCCAAAGTGCAACAGGCAGAGTGTCATAACAGAGCTCCTTTCTAGATGTGGTATCTTTAGGACCAATTTGAAAGTAACAATTCAAAATACCAGAGTAACAGGGAAACAATACTTGGAATTATCAACAGTAATTATGAGGATTCACTGTGTTGCATTTGATATCTGATTTATTTGTTGCCGTCCTATTTGCTCCCAGAAATGACCGTTTAGTTTTTAAAAAGTCACATCTGTTTTGTCAGTCATTTATTCAAAATGACCGTACTAAGAAGCAGTGATTAGAGGTTTTTCACTGCCAAACGGGATTCACTCTAAATAGTTTGGTAAAGCAGATTAGCAGTATGAAACTAGACACACTAGAGACCATCTCAGCCAAATAGACTGAGTCTTGGTGCAAGAAGAAAGCAAAGTGCAAATAGAAGCTGTAAAAGGTGGGCAGGACACATGGCTAGTGTGACTTTTGTGGAGGATGACATGACATATTTGGACCCTTACCAAGGACAGAAGAACATTATGAGTTCCCTTCCCTTGCCCTTGCCCTTGCCCATCCCCTTCCCCTTTCCCTTCAGGAGGTATGAAAAGGACTAAGCAATGTAAAGAGATAAAAACTTCATTAGATTGAAGGCCAGTGACTATAGCTTTGTTTGCTAGCCCTCAGCTGTTCCCCAAACTCCTGACAGGCACAGTGGGAATTTTAGAGTAAGAAATTAATTGGCCACAAGACAAGTAGAGATTTCAATTAGATAGTTTAAGGTGAGCAACATAATTTTAATTGTATATTGGCTGAGATGTGGGACTAAACAATAGAAATCAAAAACCTGAAAGACAACAAAATGGTAAGGGGCAGTCAAGTCACTGATGGTGGGCTACCCGCAATTCTACCTCAGCTCTTTTTTCTACCTCAAAAACTGGCAAGAAAATTCAGTGGAGTGTGGGACCCATCTCAACTGACAAACCATTGTCTGAATATACAGAATGAAAGAACTAGAGGTAGCAGAGAGAGATACTCTTTTAGAACCCTTATAGATATTCACTCCAAAAATGATTTGAGCTGTGTTAGGTAAGAAAGTAGATTTCTAATAAAGCAAGGGTCTGTGAAACATATTTGGCATTTGATGGAAATATTCAAATGATGGGAAGTTACCACTACTGGCAGCATGCTTTCCCTAAGGTCTGAAAGAAATTGTATCTGGGATGTCCATACACTGACCCTCACATGAAGGAATTACTTAGAAATCAGTCACTGTAGTGGAATTAGTGGACCCAGGAGAATCCTCAGGAGGAAAAATTACGCTTTGAAAGATTTTTTAATCCCTTCCACCATCTTTAGAAGCTTACGATTGGCTTGCAGTTTGCCAAGTTACTGTAGCTGTCAATTCTGTTGCTGCAGACTATGATTAACATTTTGGATAAAATGCTAAGAATCTGTATTGTTACTGTGCTTTGACTGGACAATTGTGGGTGATTTTTGCATCTGAAATGTGACTATGGGTCTGATCCAGTGTGTATGCCTAGTGATGCTTATCTGATACAGAGACAAATTACAACGAACGAGCTTAAACAACTATTCACAGCACCTTCATGTATTCCTGTTCCAGTTGTCCCACTTTACCTTATTGGGAAGATATGTTGAGGGAAGGGGCAGTAACCTACTGCTCAGAGCTATTTCAGAGGCTTCATGTTGTCTGGCTATATCTACAGGTCAGCAGTAAATAGAAAGAGTATGTTCTGTTTTTCAAGACATGCACTTAATATATATGGTCAATGTGAGTTTGCCGCTATTACTGATGTTCTAAATGTTCTAAAGATGATCTAAATACAACCAGAGCTGAATTTGAAAAAATGCTTTATGAGACAAATGAGAAAGATAGATAGATTTCTCATAACGTCACACTTATCGAATAACTTTGGTTAGACAAGTAAATAGCCTTATGTTTCAAGCGTGTTTCTGAACAATTTAGCCTTTTTTCCAAGTGATCATTTTTCAAGCACAATAAATGAATCATATAGCACAGCTGAAATAAACAAGGTATTTTGTCATAAAAAGGCCCAGCAGTAAGAATAGACACAATCAGATCTGTACCCTTCTGAACAAATGATGAAATTCAGTTTTATTGTGTTTGATTGAGAATTGGTGTAAAATAGAAGTGCTGTCACCACAATCACTTGATAATCATTATGATGATTATATCCATGTCAAGTAATGCTTCCCATCTCTTTTTACGTGTAGTAGTCTGTAAGGGATTTGATTATTTTCCAAGTTTTTACACATCTCCTTCAAACTGTAAAACTAATCACAGTGTCTAGTATGTAGGCATTCCAGTTTATGATGTTGGCTTAATAATGTGATTCAGCCTCGGGAAGGAACAACAAAAGGTGTAGGCTCAATTTCAGTCTCACTGGAACTCGGGTAGGCTCATGATCAGCTGAACCGTGTGTTAAGATATGGTTATTAAAATTATTAGAGAGATGTCTCTGTCTGAATTAAGGTGCAAACAAGACCATATGCTGAAGTCAATAGCACAGACTTTTATTTAGCAGTAAATGTGAGGAGAGATAGAAAGAAATAGAATGAGCGGGGGGAGAGGAGAAAGACCATGACAAACAGACACAGATTATGTGGAAAAAATATCATCCTGATGGCATCTCCTTGGTCCTCTTCTTCTGGTCTTCTTGGTGATGAGGGTTCCAGTCTTGTCAAAATGATGGTCACTGTCTTGATTAAGTGGGGGAAGCCCACAAAACACAGAGTCCATTGCGTTTATATTCACTCAAACTCTGGTGGGAATGCCCAGGTACCTTGCCTTCTAAGATGTTACAGCTGCCTCTTACACCAACAAAGTTGAGTCATTTATGTTCCACCAGTTATGTCAGGGATTAATACCTTCAGACTCTGTGAAAGTCCTGGGTCTTTCCCAGTTTTCACACCTGAGCCATTATGTAAGAGAGGACTGGCATGATAAAAAGCGCTGTCCCACCTCACAGGATTTGCCTCTTACCAACCTTTTTCAGCTGTGGCAGGTGGATTGTTTGAGTCATTAATCATTAACAGTCCAGTCTCTCAGTCTGTAAGTGAAATATGAATATCCAAATGCTTAATTATTTAATACATTTAATACATTTCTTAATTTGGTTTTAGTATGTCATAAAAGATTGAAGGGCAAAATCAATTAGTACCTTTTTTTCTGTGTTTCAGCTCTAAGTTCAGCAGTAAGATACAGTACGTCAACACGTTGGCAGAGCTTCGTGAGATGATTCCAATGGAATATGTGCAAATACCAGACAGTATTGTCAAGTAAGTGATGTACAGTAAGCATGTACTTGTTCTAATGGAAACTATTTCCACAGACTAATAATAGTGTTAGAGACTGTAAGAAAAACAGAAAGCATTTTCCTGACGTTCTTAAAAATGATGATGTGTTGTTCCACAAACATTTCACTGTCAAACTCAGAAGCAGGAGACCACTGTGTAATGGAAACAGAGAACACAATAAATACTTACTTCTAGGGAAGTGGGAAAATCATTTGGCCTTTCCTGAGGTATCATCTAGGCCATATTTTTTCATAACTTTTACCACTGTTTAAGTGAAAGTGTTTTCAAGTTTTAGTCGTGCAGGGCTTTTAACAGAGACATTAATTAAAAGATAGCCTGTTCAATAGAAGACCAGTGAAATTCCATAGGTTTACTGTTCCTTACCTTGTCAATTTTTGTGGTTAAATCCACAACCACTGCAAGATAGTTTCTCAGTTCTTGCTGCTTAAGTGAAGAGGTTTTTTAAATGCAGGAATTTCTAAAGGAAAATATCTGTTAAAAATTGTAGGAAGTCGATTTGCATTGCTCACTTCAACTGACTTTTTTTCAGACCTGAAAACAAAAAAATAAAATGGTGTACCAAGACTGAAAAGATGACTGAAAAAAATAATGGTTTTCATGTAGTCATTATTAAAAAGATGTACTGTTCAGGAATTATTTTTGTTTAATTGTTCTCTTTAGCAAATGTCCCAAGTTTTGAGCAGCCTGTTCTAGAAGGTAGTTTGAAGAGTAGATACACAAGTATGATTGTATTTTCATTATGATTCGCCAGTGACAGCTTTTGAAATTGTCACAGATCTCTTCGACCCAGGCAGGAGTTTTCACATCTGTTTCACGGTAGTTGTAAAGCAATTTCCTCTGTCAAGCTGGTGGTGCAATTCAGGGAGCAAGTGGGAAACTCGGTTCTGGCAATGGCAGTTGTGAAAATGGTGAATTACAGTTGCAAAATCAGGGGTCATAGAGACTTTCACTCAACTTCATTTGCTGCTGTAACTTCTTTAGAGGTGGAGTGATGCTAAGAATGTGGAGCAAAGGCCGTTGGTCAACTGACAGAAAGATATCCATAATGTTTTAACATCCCTAACGAATTTTTTTTTGATTCCTGTAAACATTTTCGTTTCTTACAATCCTTTCAATAGAAACCTTACTGTGATACTCAGAGAGTTTCTGTCTGTTTCCTTGCTGTGTTTTACTGGTACACTGTGGTAGTACACATATCTCTGTTACACACATTTTTTCTTCGCTGTAGACCTAAAAAGTGTTAGAAAAGTCCATTCACCTCTCAGACCAAAGGTGAAGTGATCACAGCATTACCGAAGAAACTTTAGTACTTAAGGAGTTTTAGGGCAATGCCTACTCCATGTCATCAGCAGCCAGATAAGAGATCATGATTTTGCTGAAAAAGACAGGACTGGAAAGGTGATAATTGTGCCCATCGTGGCAAGCATTTTAAGATGTTGCGATAACAAGATTTAGTGGCTGTGTGCCTTCAAGGCATCTGTGAGTGGCTATTCCCATACTGTAGGGAGAAGAGCAGTGTTCAGCTCATAGCTTCCCTTCTGCTGCAAATCGAGAGAGGTTCCTGTAGAAAAATATAATTAATCTTTTGGCTTCATAATTGCTCCATTGCCAAGAACAAACGTACCACTGATGGTCAAGAAAAATCCCACCTTTAGAGAGTACATAGTGTTATGTCAGAATTTGGGTTATGTGGTTTCCTGGTAGTTTTTAGTGCAGCATGATAAAATATGCTTCTTGTACCATGTGAACTTGTAAATCTTTTCTGTTCCTTCATCCACTCTTATCTTGTAAGGTATGATGAAGAGAAGTATATTAAGAGAAGAATGAGGTAAAACTTGCTTTCTAGCCCATGCTGCTGCTCATAATGGAGTGAATCTGTGTGACAGCCTTTCACCTGCAGGCGACCTCAACAGCTGAATGAGAAAGGACTTGCAATGATGTGGAATCTTACTTTCCCCTTCAAGCTGTTGAGATCAGCCTCCCTTGCAAATAAAACTCACTGAACTGTAAACTGTCCTTGACTTGGCCCAGGCTGCAGCTAGTTTAACTTTATCTGATAGAGCAACTGAATGCTTTCAGCTCTGGCCACTGGGCATGCCTCAGACCCTTGCTGCTTCTCTGTCTCTGCCTCCAAATGAGCTAAATAAGGACTTACAAACTTAAGGTGTGCTGAGCACAGGGATAGATGGTATCATACTGAACTGAAGAGCTTTAGGGTTAGCCTTAAATCATATTGGGTGCCTATTTTACAAGCATGTCTTTGTTCTTTGCTCTGCTATTGCTCTGCTTCATTCTTATGCTCTGCTTGCTTCTCTGTTTCTTTATATCAATAACTTTTACTCATGCAGACTGGATGAAGAGCTGAGGGAAGCTTCAGAAACAGCTAAGTAAGATAGCTTTTAGCTGGATGCTGCCATTATATTGTTTCACAGGAATGCAGTAGTACATTGTGTTTGGTACAGCTTGTAGTTTCAATTACTGTGTAAGTTGCCCCATTTGTGAATTGACTTCCCCTCTCACTGCTTTTGTACTGCTGGGTCTCAGTATCAAATAATCATATCCTTACACTATAAAAAAAAATTTTTACTGTTTTTTGATGATTGTTTCTATAGTCACAGGAATGACTGAAATCACTTACATACTCCATTGAAATGGGTCATTAAACATTTTATACCCTTCACCTTTTACATCAGATGATCATACAGTTTTTAAGAGATAGTTCTTTCTACAATTTTTTTACAGTTTACTGAATTAGGGTTACCTATCTCAGTTATGGTAGGTACATAAATTCTTCTGTCTTTCCAGTGTTGGCTGGATAGGCCAGGGAATTAATACTTGATAATAATATTGTATTGTGTATGGTTACTTAATAAACCAGTGGCAGGTGATGATCAGATACTTCAAAACAATAACTCTGTGCTTTGACTTAAATATAATGTCAATAATGAATATAATGTGAGTACCAAAGATATCCTTAAGAAGTACACAATCCTTGACTCACTGACCAGAGCTTTAGAAAGTTTCCAGTGCACTTTCCTCATGTGAGTATTGTACACAAAATTCCTGAGCAGGAGTCTGTGTCTGTTGGTTCTAGTATCACATCCTCCTTTGCAGTTTTTGTAATCAAAGATTTGAGTTTTGAAGTTTCTTTCCAGTCACCTTCCTTTAGATTATGCCCTTCAGGATTTTCAACTTACAGCTTCTTCTTTGCTGTACTTTTTTCAAAATTTCCTTCTTTTGCAGTACACATTTTCCTTCAGTTCTTCTGAGGTTAGTTTCTGAAACAACCACAGAGAAATATCTAAGACACTGGCCACTGCTTTTTGATTCTAGCAGTTAACACTGCCTCAGTAGCAATAAATTCACATAAGTAGTTATCTGATACCACCTGACTATTTTGCTAAACAAAAAGGCCTACCTAGCCTTGAAATGCAACTTCTATCCCTTCTATTCAAACATTTTCAAATGCATTGTATATGTGACAATGAAAACTCTGTGGAAGAAAGCTGCTTTCTTGTTACTCCATTTAAAATAGTAGAGGCTGCAGCGTAGCAAGTGAAAGGGGAACAAAATATTCATATGAGGCATCACTGATTATTGTTATTGTCAGATGTATGAGGTCACTGTAGTACATTTCCCTTTCCCAACTTAAGGAAATAGCTTAAAATTTTGTTACTCAAACTAATGCGTGTTGTGGGCACTAAGATCCCTACATTCCTAACAACAACGTTTGTGTGTTTGTGCTGTCAAAGATACTCACTACAGTTAGCTATTACATCCCCAAGTTTTATGTCATATTTTAAAAGACAAAGAAACACAGAAAAAATGTTTACTCATCTTTTTCCTTGTATCCAGAACTAGCTGCCTCTCAAATGATCCAGAAATGGCTTCAGTGGAGCAGGAGTAAGAATTTATGCCTAATACTATCATTACATTTTAACATTATTTTACAACCATGCTGCTAGGAACTGAGGCTGGGTAGACTCCTTAAGGCATTTTTTAGACCTAAATACTTTTATGGTAATATTCAGGAACATCATGTACAGGCAGACAAAGCATTGAAGCTTTATTATATTTATATTTTATATACTTTGTGTTATATACTGAAGGTGTGTTATATTTGTGTTGCGTTGCAAATGTGTTTGAAGTGTCCTTAACCATTTCCAAGCAGAGAGAGGTATAAGTGTTAGCCTGAGAATATTCAGGTTATATTATGTTAGAAACAGATAGAAAAAGTGCACCATGATCACAGTGAAGATGCTCACATGCATAATCCTCAATTTTAAACCTGCCATTCTCATTCAAAGATTAAAAAGTCTCATATTTTACTTTGATCTCTGGGCCATACTCTTGACATGTGCCTTCTCTTTGCTTTTCTGCTTCTCAGCTTCTTTCATAATTATTTTCTCGATTAAATCTCAAGCAACTTTAGGTCTTTTCCTTTCAAAGATGGACTGGTTCCCTTGGAAATGGGGATGTGTCAGTCCTCTGGTATGCTGTTGCTCAGTCTGATACCATAACTGAAGCATGCAAATGGAAAACCCTGCACTGCTGCTCTTCCTGTTCGTCGCTGAGAGTGTCTGTAGGTGCAGCGTGTCACACACGCACTGACAGCTCGTTGCCAGAGCGGCGTGTCAGGAGAACCAGCCACGGCAGCAGAGTGTGTCTCCTGGCCAGTGTGCACACAGGGCACAGGGGTTGAGGGCTCTGCTGTCCCTACCCGTCTGATGGGTGTGTAGAAATGCACTGTTGTCTCACACTGCAATATTGTACAGGAAATATTATATAATAAACCTGAATCCTCAGCAAAAGAGTCGATCAATAACATGACTGTTAATAAACAGGCAAATAATAAGAAATATATGTAGCAAAAAGTTGCATAAATAAATTGAAGCTTTGGTTTTTACTTTTTAAAAAATAAAACAGTGCTCTAGTAAGCTATCACACTGGCATACCTCATAGACAGGTTAGAACTGTAAGCTAAATTCCTGATTTCTGAACTGGTTGACATTATATCTCATCGTTTTTTTTACTCAGACACTGTTTTATTCTATGAGTCAATATGAGAGCTGTTTTGCAAAGTATAAGAACAAAAGATGACATGTTAAAGACTTTTTGGCTATGATTTTGACCTTTTGTGGCTTGAACAATTTTCCTGTTTTTCTCAAAAGATAAGCTGGGCAGCAAAAAGCAATATGAGAAGAGAATTTACATTAATCTTAAATAAATATAGTTAAGGCCAAATTAATGTTAATTCATGGCATTTATTTTTCTGTGCATAAATATGAATCTGTCTTCAGAAATGGCAATAATTTTCCTGTGATCATATCCCTCATTTGTTGTGTCATTTTTTCAGGAAATAGCATCCTGTGTAAATTGTTTCACTCTGAGAACAGCAGTTTTACACAGACTTTTCTTCTGTATGCTTTCTGCTGAAATGTCTCTGGAGTCTGCCCAGCTCTTAGTTTGCTTCTGTTGCCTCTGTCATACTATTCCAAACCCTTTTGTCTACTGTCATGTTCTCTTGTGTTCTATTTTGTTAAACTCCTTGCACTTCTTCATGACTTTAAAAGAAAAATTATTAAATAATTCACAGTGGAAGAACCATTGTGTAACAGTTCATAAATATTGAGGAAACTTTAAATTATGTGTTCTCTAAGGAAGATTGGATCTTGAGGCAACATTTATGAAGGCAACTTACTCTAAAGAATACTTCTAAAGTGTTTGGTGACATGTGCTTTGCACTAAATAGCAAAACTGTACGCTTATGAACATTTTTAGGGATACCCATTCCTGCCACACTGTTGTGTCATTCCACCAGTAGATCTTCCCTCACCCGATGTTTACTTCAGATTGGAATTGCTGAAAAAGTAGTTGTTAATTTCAGTAAAACAGTAATAGAACTTACTAAGGGGTGTACTTTCATAGATGTAGATAAGATGTGTGTGAGTTATTTCACACTACTGTATTGAAGTTTATGAGAGATAAGGATACTCAACACTTTGTGGGAGCTCAGGATTGGGGAAATAACTAGCCATGTGTCTTCAGAGCACTGATTAATTTGTTGTTGTTGTTCTTTGTCATTTTGTCTTTAATAAATAGCATCGACATGACCCTGAAATAAGAAGCATCATTGCCAGGCATTTGAAGAAGAGGGTTCATGTGGATTTTCGTCACCCAGACAATCACAACCATGCTGTACAATAAGTGATTTGGTCAATTGTGTTTGATTTATGCGTTTTCCCTGTCATTCAGCAGTTCAAGAAGACCAAAAGGGCCAGTCCTGTTGCCATGGAAACAGCAGAATTTCTGGGCCTGGTTATTTTTGTTGCTTTCAGAAACAGTTTCCATTAGGAAAGCTACATCATCTAGCATTGGTTTCTGTGTGTGTGTGCCATTTCTGTTTAAAAGGATACCATTTTACCAACAGTGTGCCTCATGAAAAGGTCAATGAGGATGGGGATTGATTCATTTTTTTCTTCAGCATATTAATGTTTATGCATAGCTGAATGCAATAGTTATTGTTACAATAAGTGTTAGTTTGCTTGTGTCACAGAGCAGCAGCAGCTTCATTGTTCAAAAATAATTTTCAAAATTACACGGGGCTTTCTTGAATTTGACAGGCCATGTTGGATCAGGCTTTAGGCAGGCTGTCTAGTGAAAGGTGTCCCTGCACAAGGCAAAAGAGCTGGAACTAGATGATTCTTAAGGCCCCTTCAAACTCAAAGTATTCCTGCCTTTACGAATTTGTTTCTTGCTGTCTGAAAAGTCTTTCTGTCTTCACTAAATGGCTTTTTTATTTGGTTGGAGAAAAGTGTGATATACTGAAAAATAATTAGTCATCAAACAGACTTCCCAGAGGATGAATGAGTAACTGAAATTAATTTTATTTTAATAATTCAGTTTAGTTTATTTATTTTAGGGATAATTTTCTAGAAGCAGCTAATCCTGTAAATGACTTCCATATATTCCACAATCCTTGGAGCATTAATTTATTGCTGCTTTCTAAGTCTGTTTCTTCCAGAACACTTTTTTTAAAGTTATGAGTCTTCAAGTGACATCCTGTCTGCACTTGTAAAGGCTGTTAATTCTCTGAATATGAATCAAATATTATTTCCTACTAGTAGCTGAAAGCTGGGAGTCATACACATTTGTTAGGGATATATGTTAAAATATTGCTCAAAGTGTTTCTGTTAGATAAAATAATAAGTCTTCATGTTATTTAATGTGTGTGTCACAGAACACAACAGTAAAAACATGAAAATGAAGAAGCCCTAAGCATCTGTTGTTTGCTGCTGTCTTATTTATTGGGACAAAAGACACTACAGTAAGTCCTGCTCCTTACTGGGAAATAGCTTCAGTTTCTCAGACCATGCTTTTGTAGGAGTGTGCAAATTAATTATTGAGTGATTTCTGTTTGTCTGCTTTAAAAAGACAAGAGTCAAGAATATGACAAATATTTTCTCTTACCCTAATGAACACACATATGCACTTTCCAAACCTGCTGACTCACATGCCTTTTGGGATGTCCTAATGGAAGTCTTATTATTACATACTCTCTGAAGTATTAATCTTTTTTACACAAGATTCTTATATGCCCTAGAATTACACTTGTGGATTCTTTACTTTGTAAAGAAATCCTTAGACATAACAATTCAAGACACGTTGCACCTTTGTAGTATCGTCTAACTCTAGTCCTGCTTTCAGTTCAGAATTATTAATGAAAGAGCAAACAAGCAAAGTATTTCTTGGGGCATAAAGTTTAAGTAGAGGCAGTAGAGCATGAGCCTTCATTTTTTCAGCAGGATCTAAACTGAAAATGAAAGTTTTATTCTGTCCTTCATTTAAAAGTTCGATGTTGTTTTCACTTTTGTTCGATGTTCTGTTTATTTCCAGCTCTGTCAGTTTCTGTCTTGTATTTGCAAGGTAGCCTGCAAGCAGTGAAGCAAGTGTCTGTCATTGTGTGCATAGTTGTTCAGGTACTGTAATGGAGACTGACAAAACTGTCAGAAAGGCAAAAGAGTGCTTTCCTATTGGCCAGCATGAAAACTGAGATATGTGCCCTCTGCAGTCCTTGCTTCTGTGCTGGTATCTCTGTCATACTTGCTGGTCTGCTGTATCACATCTTTCTGTCAGTTCCTGTAAATTTTCGCAGGGGAAGGGCCTAATCCTGCTGACCATTGTTGCTGCTCTGTAACCTTGTCCTAAACTGGGGTCTGGTAGTTTCCACCTTTTCTCAGATATTTGAATCCTGGCTTGTGTCTGCCTTATAAAAGTGCTGTCACTTAGTATATTGGGGATAATGTTTAATGTACAGATTAATATTTGTATGGACTTCCTGATGCTAATTAAGCTTCATTAAGATCTAAACTATCAAAAGCATTTAGTAGCATGAAGTTGCATCTTTTGTAGACTTGTAGTTTAAGCCTCCTAGGACAAACCACATGACTTGTGTTACACAATAGATGAGAAAAGTTTTCACTAGAAGAGAAGTTCACCACAAAGCGGAGGTTCAGCACAAATCTTCAGTCACTGTTTGAGACCTAAGAGATTTGCGATTTTGGTGGTGGACGTCAGCTCAGAATTGAATTGAATTATATTTGCTTTGTGTGAAATTACTGAACAGCAAAGTTATGAATTAATATGATTAGTATGGGCAGAATAATGGTTGCAGCCTGAGATGGAAAGAATTTGTTTAAGCCAAATGTCACATGAAAACAAAATGGGGTATCGATGTGATGGTTAAAAAATGATTGCAAGATCAAAGTGTGGTTATCTTTGCTTATTAATATATTTTGAAAAGTTTTTTAATGTTATGATATGGCAATTCTATGCTAACAATAACGTATCAATATTACTAAATCAGTAGTTTGTTGAAAGAGAAATACAGTATGTATAATTGCACAGATACAAGCTTTTATATATGGATTTTTTCTACTGTGTATCAGAGTGCTCAGATCAAACGTAAATTAATAGTTGCAAATTTTTTTGGTTAAAATACCTATGCTGACTTAAATTATAGATTAAGCAATACAAGGATATCTAATATCATTGTATGGATATATATACCTATGAATCAGAAATAAAGAGTTGCAACCCACCACTGGAAATATTTCCTTTCAGCTCTAAATTGTGGGGTTTTTTATTCCCTGGGTGCATGGAAACACTTGATTGGTTCAAATCAGTTCTTTGCGTAGTTAGAAATATTTTGTTTTACTTTCCATTCCCTATCTGTCCTTCAAAAAACTGAAACTGAGTAAATTTTGTGTCTCGTGATATTATTTCCCATCTCCATGTATTATAATCCTAGCTTTGTTGGTACTAGCAGTATTGTTCCTGAAAGAAAGCAGAAGGAGCTCTTTAAATTGCTTTGTAATTCGTGTCCATGCTGTTACATATGATCAAATGCACAGATAGTCTCAGTCCATCTCATATGTCAGAAAGGCAAAAGCTATGGGCAGAAAGAGATTGACTGTGAAACCACCCTGAGCAGATTAACAACCTAATTGACTGCAGTGAAGGAAGGGGTTGGAGCTGGTGGACTTGGACACCTGCCAGGCACCTTGTGCCCACATCCCAGTCTACGTCTGTGTCAAATGGGCCAACTTACACTGCCACTAAGAAATTTATACTGCCTTTAAGTAAACCTGGCTGCCTTTTGGAGCTATCCTGAGCACTGGCCAGTGAGGCACCAAATACGAGATTCAAAGGGATGAGCTGTGGCTTCTTAATTGCCACCCACCTGCAAGCAGCTCTGTGAGCACTCCTAGAACTTTTCAGAGTCAACTGTGTTGGATTGTGTTAGCTCTGCAGCCGTATTTATTTATTTCTAGAAACAAGAAACAAGAGGAGTGTCCCTGTATTGCCTGGCACAGATGAAGCCAATTGAGCAAGCATCAGGAGATTAGCAGTTTTACTTCCCATTCACTGTCCCCTTCCTCCAGTCATGCAACCCCTCTGGCACTCTCTTTCTACTGCAAAATACAGCCAGCATGCAAACAGGTGTGACAATTATCTCCTATGATCAGGGGAAGACTGGAGAGAGGCACTGTGAAGTTAAGATATCAGCTGTTCCTGTTTGCACTGTTACGATTTACAGTTCTGTAGTATTTACCGGACAAAAGGTCAACCGCTACAAAATACAAACTCTCCTCCCAAAGAATTACTTTGCAAAGGTACTGAAGTCTCTTTAAAAATTATGTGCTTGGTTCTTACACTTATTTTTCCTAGAAACATTCGCCCACTTCAGAAGAAGTGGTCACTTACTGCTCACACAGTGTGAATTCTCTCAGCAGTCCTAGTGACTCTGGTTTGTCTATTCAGCCCAAGCAGTAGAACTGACTGGGCTGAGCTCTGCCAAATTTGAGAACCTGAAAGGAACTATAGTCCAAGCTTGCCACATTTTTTTTTTAATTCCTTGTTGTTTTCTTGCATTTGAGATAACCTTGTTAAATGGAACTTTGTGGAAGTAAGGCAAAAAGTAACTTCTCTCAAAATTTTGGTACATGATAGTACATTTAAAAGTGCAGACTGCTGTAGGCTTTTTGATGTATCTGTGCTGGTTGATCCTGTAGCAATTTTTATTTTTAAGGAAAAACACACATGACTGGTTTTGCAAGTGCATTTGCAATCTCCTCATTTTTTTTTCCATTTTGGAAAATCCCATGTTTTAGTCTTTTATATAAAACAGGAATCAAAAGGCAAAATTGCCTTTTTTTTTTCTTTGTCAAAGAAATGAATACTATTATTATTAGAAAAAAATCAATTTTCTGTGCTAATATGTGCATATACATTAGCATTGTTAGCAAGGTCTTTGTTGGCTTCAAGGAATGAGGGTTTTGGTGTTGAAACCAGAATTATGTTAGGTGTGAGAATGCGCTGTGCTATGTTACCACTATTGTGCATCATATTTGGATTGTAAAGACAGAGGAAGTATCATTTCAAGCCAATATCATATATTGTGAACAAGTAGTTTGAATGCAGCACAGCACTGTTTCTGAATGATTTTTAAATGCCTTAAGGGACATACCAATAGACCCATGTGCCTGTCCTAACACTACACTAATGACCTATGAACTGTCTTGGGAGTAAATACTGAATCCAGAGAATGAGGTTTCTCTTGTGTTAGAGTTGACCAGCTGTGACCTCTGTAGGGGGCTGCTGCAGAAACTAAGTGCAGTGTCTCTCATATAGTGTCTACTCTGTCGGAAAACCTGTTGAACTCTAAGATTGTCAAGCCGCACTGTTCAAAGGATTTAAATTTATTCCTTTATTTCACCTCTTGGTATTATCTGTTTAGCCAAGTCAAAACTTGCTAAAATATAATCAGTTAAAAGAAAATTCAAATCCGCCATGTCAAAACATTAACTTCTTGCCTCTGTTATGTATTTCAGTAGGCAGCAAGCAAAGCAGCCTCCAGCAGTGGTAGGAAAATAATCCACAGAATACTTCCCATGCTGCTCCCTGAGGCCTGGTATGTAAACCAGACCCCCTCCATGAGAGAGTGACTCAGAAAAGGAAGTGCTGGCTTTCTAGGACAGACCTGTATTAAGCCATCAAGACTATAAAACTTCATCTCTGTCTTCATCCCTTTGAAGTAGGAGTAACATTGCCTTAAACAGTCGGCTGAAAAGAATACAGAGAATATTAATGTGAGATTTGGCCTTTATGGTGTAAAAAGTAAGAATAAGGAACACAGCTAAAATTATCAGTCTGGGAAAGGAAAACTAGGGGAAGGAAGGACAGGTCAGGGAAATGACTGGGGGAAGATAGGGTTACAGGCATCTTTCTGCTTTAGGCTCCAGCCTCCTTCCAAATTCTGATTCTCCTTGGGGAGAGCTTCTGAAACATAGCAGGCCTGTTTGCCTGGAGCCTTTAACTTAAAAGAAGCACGAGTGAGCTCTGTTCCAAGTATTTCTTTTTTCCCCCGTATTTAAAGAAATGATGGAATCCTTGGAGATAAGTGGCTTAATCTGGTGTTCACTCAGTTTAGAATAAAACCCACTCAGCCCTTGTGTAGACAGCACAGGGGAGAAAGCTGAAGAAATGGGAAATGTTGCATAAATTTAGAAAATGAAATTTTGCACATTTCTTAGTGACTTGCACAGAATGAGTCAGAAGACGTCATAAGCATGAATTAGGAAACAAATTAAATATAGAGAGGAAAGAGCAAGATGCAATAGGGGGGCATATGGAACACAGTGTTTCGTAGTGGAAAATAGCTTCAGGAGAGAAGTGACAGAACAGGAGATGAACTATGCCAAAAGAGCTAAAATGGAGACCAGAAATATAGTGTAAAATAAAAAAATGAAAAGCTTATCCCCTCAGGAAAGAATTCCTGTATTACTTGATGGATCAATAGCAGTGCTCAAAGGAGAAGCTGCAATCTCCTGAAGGTGTCTCAGTGGCATATGATGGTATAGGTTTATACAGCAATAAAAGACCTCTGGTTATCTATTGACTCACTTCCTACTGCATTACCACTGGAACAGGAAAGAAAATCAGTATGGTGAAAGCAAATGAATTGAACACTGCAGATTTTGGCATCAAGTAGCAAAATTAGTGAGAAGTTGCTGATCCACTTGAGCTGGTCTGATACTGTTTAAGTAGAAGAGTTGGCTTTGGTGGAGTTCCATCACTGATAAGATCATACTTACTGAACAGATGAACCCAGAATGTGGTCCAGCAATAAGGTTACACTAGCCAGGTGGTCACTGTACTCCCAGGAGGAAAGATTCATAGGTACTGGCTGGTGCTGTTTTCTCTGGAATCAATTTTCTTTGGAAAAATTTCCTTTCAAATAGAATTTTGGTTTGGAACATTTGGAATCTGTATTCTGTCTGGTAGGCTGTGACATACAGTAACTATGAGAAGTGTCTCCCGTTCACAGCTCCTATTAGATGGAGAGCTTTCTGCTTTTCTTACCATCTTGTAGATGCTGTCCTGCCACTGCCACTCAATCGCTCACTCCCCACAGCTGGATTTGGAATGGTAAAAGTGACAAAACTTGTAGGCTGAGATAAAGACAATAGGTAAAGCAAAAGCCATGCACACAAGCAAAGTAAAACAAGGAATTTGTTCACCACTTCCTGTGGTCAGGCAGGTGTTCAGCCATCATCAGGAAAGCAGAGCCCCATCATGTAACAGAGACTTGGAAAGACAAAAACCATGAACACACCCCTTCCTTCTTTTTCTCCCCAGCTCTCTGTGCTGAGCATGATGCCTTGTGGTCAGGTTGTGATATCCCTTTGGTCAGTTGGGTTCAGCTCTTCCGACTGTGTCCCCTCCCAACTCCTTGTGCACTCCCAGTCACTGGTGGGCTGGGTGGAGGAGCAGAAAGTGCCTTGGCTCTGTGTAAGCTTGCTTAGCAGTAACTAAAAAAATTTACTGAGAGGGTGGTGAGGCACTGGAACAGGTTACCCAGAGAAGTTGTGAATATCACATCCCTGGTTAATGCCAGATTGGATGGGGCTTTGAGCACCCTGGTCTAGTGGAAGGTGTCCCTGTCCATGGCAGGTGGGCTGGAAGTAGATGATCTTTAAATTCGCTTCCAACTCAGGCCATTCTATGGTTGTGTGATTTGTGTGCTATCACCATTGTTTTGGCCACAAATCCAAAACAGAACCATACAAGCTACCATGAAGAAAATTAACTTGTATCCCAGCCAAAACCAGTACGCCAGATCAAAACCAGGCTGCTGTTAATAAACATAATTTTGGCTTGCTAAACCTGAATTCAGGCATCTTTAGCTTAAAATGTTGTGCCTTAAACAGAGCAGTGATCATCTAGACAATGATCTAAGTGCTGTAGGTGTTCTGACATTTTCAGTTCATGGGAGGATTGTCAGGCAAGTTCAGGACCTGCTGTGCAGCACTTTCTCAATTGCCAGAATATGAAATGAGTAAAAATGCATGAGACTAGTGATGTGAACCCACAGAAACAATGTTGTTACCAATTTTGTTAACTTACTTGCCAGATCTAACAAGTCCTGGGGGAAGAAAAAAAAGCACTGTGTTGTGCCAAATCAGACAGGGACAAAGCAGGGTAAAGTCCCCTCAGAATCACCCTTCTGGGGCTATCTAGACACCCTTCTCATTTTCCACTGTGATTTCAGCTGCTGCACTTTCTGCAAAGCTGGTGCTGTATTCTCCTCTCATGGGCAGAAATAGCCTAGGAAAAAGAGCAGGACAAGAGCAAGAGTAGGCTTTTTTTTGTGCATGCTGAATAGAACTCAGAAGAGTTCTATTGCATCCCAAATAGCTTACTTTTGATTTTTTCCTCTCTGGTTTGTTTAGCCTGGTAAGTTTTTATTATTATTACTACTACTGCTGCTGTTACTAATCCATATTAGGCATTTTTACTTCCCTGTTGCCATTCACTAGCACTTCTTCCATTTATGAGCTTCCTAACTTTATGCCAACTTCAAATGAATAATTACTATTGATGAATGGCTTCATTTTTCCGTGTTTCTGATTCAAACAGCACTATTTTAAGTGCCTTCTCTTGAAGTAGGAATGTGATGCAGTGGGAATCTCTAGGGAGCACAAGAAGGTTTCTCAGAATCCTTTGTGAGAGTGGTGACAACTCACCTAGGTAGACAGGTGCAATATTATGTGTTACAGTAGGCACATATTAATAAATATATATGCTTATGTATAGCTGCATAAATTTATGAGCGAAACCGGAGTTGAAAAATATTACATTGCATTCAAGCTTTTCTGTTGCATTCAAGTTTTGAAAGATCTGCATCTGTTGCTCTGCTGCCTGATGGGGGTGCTGGATGTTAAGTTAGCTGTCCCAGGGATACAATCATTTTTATGCCCAACAAGATAAATCTATTAATTTCTTCAGGTACACTGCAAAAATGCAGAATCTATGGTTTTAGTTTTAACTTTTATTTCAGTGATAATTCACCATCTGGTAACACAACATCTCACTGCTACTTGCTATTTTTTTTTTTTTTCTTTTTCGTTCTTAGTGTGAATTGTAGTAAGATTTTGTAAATTAAGGGGGGAAAAAAAACCTGTGGAGTGTCTGGCTGTTTAGGTTACTTTGCACTTCCATACATCCAGGTCTGAAGTCCATGAGGTGCCCACTTGGTTCCAGCACCTCCTCTTTCCCACAGGAGGAGAAGCATGGAGGCCGCTCAGCTTCTGCAAGTGCTCAGAGCTTCCCCCATGATGGGCATCCTCCTATCATGGGGCCATATGAAACCTACCTCATGTACTGGCAACTGGTTTAACCAGCTTGATTTGTCATTCCACTGATCCTTGTGGTGTGCGTGGAGGAGCAGATGTGTGACAGCCCTTCAGAGTTACTGGTGAAGACTAATAGAGGTGTGCAAGTGTATGTGAGAGAAAATCTTGAGTAATGTTGTGCTGCTTTCACCTAGGACTTAGTTTTTGTAAATTGCTGAGTTTGCTGGGTGCCTGGACATTCTGTCTTCATTAAAGGAACACAAATAAGAAAGTCAACACAAGTATCCCTGACAACACCTGATAGAAAAGAAAGAGGAGAAGAGAGCAAACAAGTCTAATTGCTTCATAAAAAGAAGGGGAAACCTAAAAAGTTTTAATGTATTTAGAAAAGAAAACCCCAGGTTATTTAAACATCAATATTGATATTAATATTGATATGTATAAGTTTGAAATTCAGTGAGTCTCCAGAGGGTTTTTTAATATTTAATACGCTCTACACAAGAAGTTGAACAAACTTTGACTGCACATCCTTTTGAACATGAAGATGTTGCAGGGTGCCTGTTCAGTGCCTCTGCTTGGGAAACACAAGTGTTCAAAGGCAGTGGTCATCAACTGCTGCAGTCATCAGCAGACAGATTCATCTGAGGGACACTTCTGTCAGCTGTTCCAAGATCATTCAAGAGTTAGAAACTGGGTGCACATGGGAAATCAAAAATAAAAATTAGTCATTTGATGGTCCAGGTTGAAAAGCTGAGATTTTTCTGAATATATTAACAAGAAAAGTGAAAACCTGACCATGTCTGTCTTTTGGTAGCTTCTTCACATAGAGCCAGATCACAGTTTAAAAGTAAATACATGTGTAAAAGAAGGGGTTTTTTCCTGTTCTTAAGAATTCTCCCTCAGGACCATGCAGTGGCTCAGAGAGACAGAAGTTTGACTTACTCTGCTCACCACTTACGGCAGCAAATGCCTTTCCCTCACCATTGCTTCACGTAAGCCAGGCTTGGGCGATTTTTGTTTCCCAAGATAGCCTGCGGAGAGGCTGTTGTTTACAGTGAACATTTCATCTGAGCACCTCTTTACCAGCTGCCAGATTCACCACTGCCTGTGGCCGTACACTGTCCCGCTGCTGCTGTCCCACTGCTCACCCTGCCCCCTCGAGCTCTCTAGCCTTCTGGATTAGCCTTCTTCCTGTTCTTGCGTTTCTGAGAGTGTATGCAATAGGTTGTAACTATTTGCATTGGTAAAATAACAGCCTAGGGCCAGTACACTTACACACCTACATTCTCTGGCTGTTCTATTAACGAGGCAATAGTCTACCCTAACTGCAGTGGAATCTGGGAAAGACTGTTTTACCTATTATTGCAATGCTCCTAAGGGAGACAACTGCCACCAGATAGAAACTAGTTCTGGACTGCTCTGGATGATACAGGAATAATCTGCTACCTGGTAAAAATATTATTGCAAGACTTAATTATGAGGCTTTCTTACACATCTTCATTTGAAACATTACCCAGCATCTATAAACTTGGATTTAGCTCAGGAAATGGTTTCAATAAAAGTAACCAGGCTTCTGTAAGTTTGAAGTTTTGCTGAACTATGTTTCTGCCTGGGACAAGCAGGTCATTATGAGGTGGGGAAAATGCAATAAGTAACAAATCTGTGGTAGCTACAGGCAACAGTGTTGAATTCAGACTATTTGGCTCAATTTCTACAGGAATATAAATCCCCCAGGAAAAGTCTGGTTGCAGGTTTTTCTGCCCTACATTTTCAGTTTCAGAAGTGTCACATCTCAATACTGGCTATATGGTTTTCTATGTACCTTCAGTTTTACTTCCTTGCCCTTTCTATTGAATGTCCTTTAATGTTTATTTTTTTACTTCTGTTCTGGGGAGAGGAACGTTTGGGGAAATAGATCCCCAAACCCACTGGCAGCATTCAGCCTGTGAAGACCTCAGAATTTGATAAGCATTAGGTGTATTATTCTTAAAAAATCTTCGTGTGGTAAGTAGGTCTGTAGCTATTCCAGTGCCATAACAAATGGCAGCAGATTAAATGTAGTCTGGATAAACAAACATAGTGTATTGCAAATTGCCTACTAATCTGAAGACTTATTTTGATATTTATTTGAGAAGAGATTGCTTAACTGGAACAGTGAGCTCAGACTCCTTTAGCTAAAAGGTGAATCATATTTTTATTTTTATGTTTTCTCTCTAGTCCTACTGCAATCCCCTAACAATTTACTTTTTTTTTCTTAATAATCCTCTGTTTCAAAGACAGGAGGAGCCATATGTTATTATTGTTAGTAGAGGAGCTAACATGCCCTAAAGTGTTCAGCTGGCATTTCTGCTACTGGTAGGTAGGGAGTACCTGGTAAGTAGTACAAGTTAGTATATATATACTCATCTTGACAAAAACTTTCCAGAATGAGTCAATGCAAATGTGTGCAGCTAAAAACAACCAGCTAACCTCTCCCATTTCCTAAAATGTGAACAGTTACATTGGTGAGCAGAAGCTCTCTTTATGAATGCTAGGATGAAGCTTTGCTTCATGTATTAAGTTTACTGCATCTGGAGTTCTGCTTCTTTTTGTGTGTGTGACTTTGACCAAAAAATGAATTAAATTTAATTTGTAGGCACACTGGTCATAATTTCAATAGTGATGGAGTGGTCAAGTAACACCTTTTGAAGGTTAAATGTATCTGCATGGATTTCAATGTGTAATTCTCAGAAAGTTACATGTGTACTTTTGTTCTTTGCTGTAAACAGGGTAACGTCGGTAGTGTGAAAACAGAATTAAACAATCCAGTCTGGGGTTTCTTCGCATTCATAGATGATTTCTTTTCTAAGTATTAACTAGTGTAAGATGGGACATGCAGAGAGAAGATGCCACGTGTTGGCAAAGTATTAATATCCTCATGTTATGATGTACTATAAATTTGTTTTTAACAATCAGCAATATTTAAAAAGGTGAGTGCATTGGCTTGGAGGTTGTGGCGGGAGGGTGAGCCCACTGACTGCTGCTGCTCGCTAGCATAAAGGCAACCTTAGCTGGCTTGCTTATCTCAGTACCTGCCTCCAGACATTCTTGGTATGCATACATTTCCACACTTAGCTGGCTTTCTGTTCAGAGACTTCCTGTCTTCTGTGTGCTGTTGTATTCATCAAATGTGGAAAGTAGTTCTTCAAGTTGGCAGATACCTTTTACATCCTTTTTCATTGTGCTCTCACCAAATCAATATACAGTATTAATCACACACTAGCTAAAGCTTTTACTTCAGAACAGTAGTAACTACTACTAAATGAGGGAGTTCAGTTCTGCTGAGAGTGCCTGATACTAATTTGGCTGGGTATCAGTTTCACCCACTGCAGTCTCAAGCTGAGAATAAAAGCCTCTTTCACTCAGATGGTCTTATTTATTAGCCTCTTAAAAGTTTCCATGGGTATGTGCTCAGGACTTTTCAACAGAACTGTTATTTTTCTCCAGTTTTACTCCTGTTCACATTCATTTAGACAGGAGGAAAGTCTGTGTCATTTTAGTCAGGCCTGTATAATTGCTTTGCTTTGAATCTTCATTTCCAGATTGAAGGGAACAGAAGTGACTTTAGGATCATGTCATAGTTAGTTGAGACGCCCTTTACATCAGTGAATTCCCTTTGGATGGATGAAGTGAGCTGTCTGGGCTGGAGTCTCAGACCTGGGAGAGCCAAGGTATTTAGAAATGTTAATCATATTTAAAAGGACAGATGCAAAAACTGATCTATTCCATGAAAACAGACAAGAAACAGTTATGAGAATTCACTCAGTGTGATAAGCACTTCCTGAAGGCTGCCCATGCTAATTCAGGCAGCTCGCTGTAAAGATGCTGTTGCTTTGCATCCTGAGGGGATTGGACATGGAGAACTTGTATTCCACCAAAAGCAGAGCAGAAAGTTGGGCAAGTGTTATTTCTTGCATCCAAACAGCACTGCCAATTAGGTTGGCTCCCTGTTTCTTTGAAGGGTTCACAATCACAGCATGTGGCAGATGTTTGTGATGCTGCGCCCTGAACAGCCTAGCGTGACACGGTGCTGTGTAAGTGCAGCCGGGTGGGATGCCAAAATGATTGAAAAGGATACAATTGCTACCCATCTTCGCTATGAATAATCCCTTACAGGGGAAATAGTACGTAATAAACACGTATTTTTCCTCCGGACAGTTACAGTTCATTGAGAATAGACCTGACAAAATAGTGGGCAGCCTATGGCTTAGACCTAGAAGTAAAATCCAGGTATCCAAGAAAGCATCTGCAGAAACTCAGGTCTCTTTTTTTTTTTTAATCTAGGAAAGAAAACTTTCACATTTAGGCACAAAAACTTCAACAAGCCCAGCATGTCAGCGAGCGAACAAGAGAACTGGGACAGTTCATGACACATTCCCATCCTTGAAGGGCACAATGACTGTCTGTTGTTACTAAAGTTGCAACAGAAATAGTTGCCATTTGCTATAAACAAGTGTATTTAAAACCACTACTGTAGTATATTATGTTGTGCACATAAAATTAATTTTAAAGCCCTTCTGCAGCTTGCTGGACGGTGCCTGCAACATTCTGATTATAAGCTTACTTAAATAGCATTTTATTTCACATTTAGGTTCAGTTTTATTCCTCTCTGGGCGGCCCTGCTGCTGCTCCAATCCTGCTGTTGTCCATGATTTCCTCCTTGTTGCTGGCATCACCAGAGCTACTGCCCTCCTCTGGTGTTGTGTTGCTGCCCCTGCCGAGGATGGAGTGGGAAGAGGTGTGGCGATGGCAGCAGCTGTGGAAGCAGTGGCAGCAGAAGTGCTGGGTGAGCCTCAGAGCAAGCAGGTTTGTGCCATGGCCCTGCAGCTTTCTGGACAGCTGGAGAGGGTTAGATAACCAGGGGTCATTTCACACATCACAGAATAATTTCAGTTGGAAAAGACTTCCAAGATTATCACCACTTTGATGGTTTTGTGGCTGAAGTGCTACTACGGAGTACATTTGGGGTGGGGGTTGTTTTTGTTTTTCTTTGTGTTTGGAAAAGAAACTTGCTTGTAATCAGGACAATAAAGTAACTTACTGTGGCTTAAAATTTAACACCTGGCTAAACCTAAATTGTTTTTTCTGCAGTCAGCATGTTTAGCAGCATTCAGAAACACTGACTGAAGCCAGTGAAGTTACTAAGGAGTGAAATGACCTATTACAGATGGCCAGCACTGGGATTGAGTTTATCATTAAAGTAAATTCATTGTTCATAGAAATATTATCTGAAAAAATTACCCTAGAAGAACAGGGTGCTCTGTAAGAAATTAGATCAATAAATATTTAAGAAGGTGTACACATTTCCTTAGTGTTTTCCCACTGCTTAAAAAGTGAAATGTAAATGTTGGTTAGTAAATTTAAAAAGCTACTACACCCCTTTTAAAGCTAAAAGGATGTTAAAGAAAATAGAGTGACCCTTCCAGTACTCACAGAACATCTGTGGATCTGGAATTTCCTGATGACTCTTGGTTTGTAATTTACCAAACAGGTTTTGTTTCTTTTTCACAGCCTTATCTGTCATGACAATTAGTCTAAACTTTAATTTTTTTTAATGTAAATTAATTTGTTTTCTGACCTCTACTGTCCTATGAGCCTTAAACAAACACATTTTATGGTTTGTGGACTGAACTAGTAACCAAATGTCCAGCCAAGAAAAACAATTATTTCTCAGGTTTCATTAACAACGTTAAATGCACGACAGGTCTTTTTCTGCATATGGGGAAACCAGCACTGTAGTTGTACATCAGGAAATACATCAGGAAGAACTGCTACAGAGGTAGTTTCCACTTACAATGAAGCCACCAATAAGAAAAAAGAAATAGCATGGGACTGATTTCAATAGAGACAGATCTGGGATAAATCTTGTAAAGTGCTATGTAAAAGTCAGATTCCTCACGGAAGAGTTGATGGTAAGTGAACCACATTTTGCACTATAAATCTCTTTTTGACCACTGCTTTATCAAGACCTTTTTCATACTATAAAGAAATTGTCCTGATCTACTGATGACGATATGCCAGATGCAAAGTCACGTAAAACTAAAAACAAAGCAAGAATTATTTACCTCAGATATGGCTTAGTTCACAAATGTCCACATATCATAGAATCACAGAATGGTTTGGGTTTTAAGGGACCTTAAAGATCATTTATTTCCTACCCACCTGCCATCAACTGGGACACTAGACCAGGTTGTTCAGTCCATCCGGCCTGGCCTTGAGCACTGCCAGAGATGGGGCATCCACAACTTCTCTGGGCAACCTGTTCCTGTGCCTCACCACCCTCATAGTGATGAATTTCTTCCTAATACCTAAACTATATCTACCCTCTTTCAGTTTAAAGGCATTACTTCTTACCCTACCATTACATGACCTTTATTCATGGGTACCCTTAATTTTTTTTTTTTTTTTTACTTAATTCTGTAATGCTAGTATTTATTTTCTGTCATGTTAAGTTCTGTCTTCTCTTGGTTTTTTTCCTTTTTCTTTTGCTGTATGAGTAATTTTTTGGTTCAACCCCAGTCAGCAGCCAAGCTCCACACAGCCACTCGCTCATCCCCCACCAGCAGGACTGGGAAGAGAATTGGAAGAGTAAAAGCTAGAGAACTCATGTGTTGAGATAAAGAGAGTTTAACAGGGAAAGCAAAAGTCACACGCACAGGTAAAGCAAAACAAAGAATTCATTCAGCCCTTCCCATGGGCAGGCAGATGTTCCTCCATCCCCAGCAGAGCAGGGCCCCATCACAGGTAATGGTGACTTTAGAAGACAAATGCCATCAGACCCTACATAGCCCCCTTCTACCTTCTCTCCCTCACTTTATATCCTGAGCATGATGCCATGTGGTCTGGAATATCCCTCTGGTCAGTTTGGGTCACCTGTCCCTGCTCTGTATTCTCCTGACCTGCCAAGCTCCCCAAACTTCCTCCCCAGTGTGGCAGTACAAAAAGCAGAAAAGGCCTTGGCTGCGTGTAAGCCCTGCTCAGCAGTAACATAAATATCTCTAAATTATCAACCCTGTGTTCAGCACAAATCTAAAACACAGCCCCATACCAGCTGCTGGGAAGAAAATTAACTCTACCCCAGCCAAAACCAGCACAGTAATGCTTCCAGTCTGTGAATGGAACAAAGCCTGAAGAATACAAAGTACTGCTACCCAGCTGGAGTTAGTCAAGTTATTGATTTCATTCCCTGTAGAAAACATCTGCAGGTATCTTTCTCTACCCTGGATTTATAAACAAGATTTGGATTACCTTATATACCTGCACAGGAGATGGGATGAATCCTTATTCTGTTCAGCCTTTTCCTGTGAGTGCCGGAGTTAATACTGAGCCTAGAAGGTCTTTGAACAAGTCATCAGTCATCATAACAAATTACAAGTGGGTAATATACATGACACAAATTATAGGCATCAAACTTCCCAAAGGTATTGCGACTGCTGTCAGGACTTCCCATCATTTATTACCAGATGGAGAGAGAAAGGGAGCTGGAAATAAGCAAATGTTCAGCTATGTGAAAAATGAAACTAAGCCACATAGTGTTCTCTGAGGCTGCTAGTATGTCCTTGTAAAGACAGAGGAAGATGCAAAGCTTAAGACCAGTTTAAGCAAGTGGAGTTAAAATTACCCGTAGCATCTAGGCTGGCATAAAGTCCTCTTGTGCACCACACTACAGCCAAGTACTATGACTTTTGAAGCCAAAAATGCATCTCAGGTGGCCTCAACAGTACTGATGAGGTGACGGATGAGATGGTGTCCGAGACCAGTTTGTTCCAGACAGCTTGTTCCTGTGTCCAGAACAAGGCTAATAAACGGATGAGTGAAGAAATATGAAAGGAAAACATGTTTGAACTAGAAGACAGTTACTGATTCAAAGTAAGCTAGGGGAAAAGGGCTTGTCATGTTTGTGGGTTTGGGATTGTATTTCTTCTGAGGACTGTCAGTTTAACCTTGAAGTAGAGCCACTAAACGATGTGCATAGGTAAAGCAAGATTCAGACACCTTGTTGGATGATCCCTTAACTGCAGTCTGTTTGTTTCCATAACCTGGCCTCAAAAATACAACCTGCTACCCAGTTGCTACCCAAAACTACCTGATTTCGAGCTGCTCAATACCTGTCTGTTGCTTGAGCGAGGATCCAGATACAGGTGAGACAAGTAAATCCCTACGGATGGGGCTAAAGGAGATTTTCTTTGCGTCAACACAGGTGGACTTCCTTAATATGCAAGCTTGAATGCCTGCTCTGTGAACACAATATTCACCTACAAGTGTCCTTTTCAGGCATTCAAATTTGTATGTCTCTGGAAAGTGTCTGGGAGAAGCTTAGGCACAGGGCTGCTCTTCTGTCAGTCTTGTATGTGAAATCAGATACTGCATAGTGAAATAAAAAGCAGTGCTGTGGGCATTGGGGAAAGGTTTTCTCTTCTTCCTGTTATTTTGTTCTTTTGGGGATTTCTTAACCAATAGTGTGACCATCTCTGGTGTTTGAAAAATTATATCTTATACAGTGTAATGAAACCTCTCATTGTTGCCAGGGCACTGTGCCTGTTCTTTAATTTTTGTGTGTGTTTACACAGGTATGTGCCTAACTAAACACATGGATTGCTGTGCTGGCTTACACTGAATGAAGGCATAAGACTATATTAACTTTTTAAAGTATCTGGTGAAAGATACTATTGTATTTTTAAATGCCTAATTTTTAATTTTTATAAATGGCTGACATTGCAGAAATTGCACATGTCCACATGTGATGGTACACGATCCTGGAAGAATTAGGATAAAGATAAAACGGAGGAATTTGTGAAAATTTTAGTGGTGAAAGAATAGTGAGATGGGGGCAGCTGGTTCTGGTTAGCTAAAAGGCTTCTGTTTGAAGATTTTCTGGTAAATAAGACAGATCTTAATTGGCTCTGTCGAAGTCAGTCAGTCAGTCAGTCATCTTCTCTGAAGAAATGTTCCATGGGTTTTAACATTTCGTTACTTGTGGTGACAAGAATAGACAACTGTGCAATCCTTGTGGCAATGCTACTGTCAAAGATTAGCAGCCTAGCAGAGGAAAGATAACACTGTGATATACACATTAAAATACGTTTGGTGGTTTGGCTTGCCACCAGTAGATGGCTGTAACTCATCTCTACTCTCAACTTTTTCCATTTCTGGTGAATAAAAAGTATTTTAACACTTAAAAGTTTAAGATATCTAGAATTCTCTGATTTTTAAGTCTGACAAGGCACATAGATTTTTTGAGTGGAGATAGGTGAAATCAATCGTAACTATCACACCAAGAGTAACTCAGTATCAATGCAGAAAAAATACACAGGACATTGTTCCCCAGCCTGGTGCCCTCCTGCCTCATTCGAATTACAGGATGCACAAGATATCGCCTGTTTGCTCTCCCCTCTGGCTGCCCCCAGGGTCAAGGCCACTGTGTGTTTCTCCAGTGCTCACTGTGCCTGACTGGCCACCATCAAACTTGCGTGCAGCCCCAGAAGACCACTGTGCTGGGAAGCAGCCCCCTCACCCAAACCTAGAGGCTAAATCTGCAGAACTGGCAGTAACAGGAAGGCTAGGGCAGTGTTGCCCCTCTCCCTTCATGACTCTCCCTCAGTCCTGCTTTGCTATGACAGTGCATCTCCATATCTATATGCAATAGAAAGGAATTTTGAGATCCAGATCTCTTGCACTGATTCAAGTCTTTGCTGGGGCTGGTTTTGTGCTCATGTAATTCATTAAACTTGGAGAGACATCTTGAAATCACCCCTATGCTGAGGGATTACAGAGGATAAAATGGTTTTCTTGCAGTATAAGCACATAAAGTAGTTTGATCTCCATTAACTGCATATGAAGTATCTGGAATATATTCTAATACTAGTCGTAGTGACTGTACTTCTCATGACAAAAATGTCTGGATTACAGTATCTCATAAATTGTTGTAGTAAGCAGGGCAAATGAAGAAAAGCATTCTTAGCTGTCTCGTAGTAATAAACCCAAAAACTCAATTTATTTTACTTTTAGGCCCAAAGAACAGACCAGCTGAAAATGTGTTATGTAAGTACCAGAGGATTTCCTGTTATGGTTTAGACAAGGTAATGGATGATTTTTGAGAAGACTCTAGGATATGACTTTGTACAAGAGATATGCCATTGTTCAGGATGATTAATATGTGATGCTTAACTTCCTGTTCTCTCAACTTTCAGATGGAAATGAGCATCCTGATCTGCACTAATCTGTTTGTGGAGCTATCTCACACTTCTTTGTTTAGTAGAAGTCAGAGGGGATGGTCTTGTTTCAGAATTAGATTTTTGAAAGTATAAAGGCATTATTACATTGAATTAATTTTCCACGAGGAAAGATTTTCCCAAATAGTTGCTCCAATTTTGGTAAGCTAGAAATTTAACTTTCCAGAGAGAAAAAGCCCTTGGTGCCTGTGAAAGGACTTAATTTCCATTTACTGCTGAATCTCTTGGCACTGCCTGATGTCATTTGTACTGAATGCATACATACTACTTTGCAGCTGAGAGGAGAGGAGATTGTGTTAGTTGTTCTGGGGAGGTTAGTGGAAAGATTTTAGCTTTATTATATTTCAGTTTTATAACTATGTGCTAATTTTAATTCCTTAGAGTGATTTTCATTTAGAGCTTCCAGTTTTGCCTTGGAGGTGCAGGTCTGTTGCCATCCACATAGGAAAAAAAGCTCAGATCTTGTAAGGTATCATTCAAAATGGTATTTCTTAGCAAGACACTCCACAGACCCTATTTATGGCAGAGAGAGCAAGCGAGTCACCCCTGTCAGTCATTCAAGCTGTGGCAGGATTTCCTACAAGAAAGCCACTCTATTCATAATTTCTACTGTCAAAAAAGAAAGACATTCTCCACAGAATTTCTTGTGCCCTGTTAAAGACAGGGCTTTACCAACAGTGCTGAGTGGGAGCTGCGCACAGGCTCCTCCAGCACCATGCAAAGGCTATGGCGGAGGAAGGTGCTGAATCCCAAAACTGGGCAAGAAAATAAAACTCTATAATCAGATGGCTATAGAGCAGGTGTTTTTTTTATTCAGCACTGGGAGTGAAGGGGATATCTCTGCCAAAAACTCACTCACTCTTCTTTAGCCTTCAGTTACATTTTAAAAGTCCTTCTACACAATGCCACAATTACCACCTACCATTAGCATACTCATATTTGCATAAAGCTGTGTCATGGTTTTACAACAGCTGGTTGCTTTCGCGCATGCCTCAGCTCCTTCTGTGGTGGTCGTCAGTCTGCTGGTGGTCTTTCGATGAAGGCCTCTGTAGTCTTCCTCACGTTTGAACTTTTTACCTCTATCTTCAGCGCATGCCTGGTGCTTCTTGTTTTTTTCAGTCTAAGCTGTTTTTAGCTAATTTTGCAGTTTGCAAGTTTTGTTAAAACTTGCTCTCTTGTTCTTGATGGCGTTTGTTATCTCAATTGCCCTGCTATCTTGCTTTCTTTGTTATCCTGCTTGCTTTACCTGCACATCGCATTACAATATTACTTGTGGTTAACCTTTTGTTACATACCACTCGAGATTCAGTGTGTGACACGGCACGGTGTGACATGGCACAGTGTGGCTCAGCACAGCCTGAGCACCAGGCTGGCATGCAGCACCTGCCCAACGGAGCTGTAGTGTGAATCACTGCCTTCTAAATGTGCAGTGGTCTCCTAGTCAAAACTTACAGTTTCCCACAAGTACAATATTAAGTCATTTATAATGCTTCAGCACAGTAGTGGTGGACAGGATGGGTACAGACAGAATGGACAACTTTCTAAAATGTCAAAACTTCATTAGAACAGTTTCTTCCACTTTATCCTGCCACTTCACTACCATTACCCCTTACTAGTTTTTCTATTCCTCCCTTTTGTCAGCCTTCCTGTTTTCCTGTTTTGGGGTTGTTGGGGTTTTTTTTTAATTTTCTAGTTCCAATCTATTTATTACTTTATTACACATAATTTTCTCATTCTATTTTCCTCAGTATAACAAAATATATTCCTCATCTCACTTGCCTTTTAGTGCAGTGCCCTGATGATTTTTCTGATGTAATGCAGTGATTTTTCTGATGCAGTTTCTTCAGAGGAAGTGGTCTATCTTCCTATTTGTTTACATTACACTTGCACAGTAGGGCATTTGGATAAAGTTACACTGAAATCAATAACCCTGTGATATTTTGCTGCCTTTCACTTCCTCTGGGCAAGTTAGTATTTAACTCTAGTAAAAAGTCATACTGAGGCATTTCTTTTCCTTCTTTTTCCCTCCACTATGTGTCCACTCAGTGTGTGTCCACTGCCAGGACTCCAGAAAAAGTGAACAAGTCTATGCTGTTTTCTTTTCTATACTACTGTGTTCCCAAGGTTTACATGGGCTTCCCTAGCCACTTCACTACTTCACATCTAACACTGAACCCTCTATCCCTTCTTACCATCTCCCTCCTATATGGAAAAAAGCAAGCACTTGTGCTATGCAGAGTGTCATCACTGGTTCGGCTTTTCACTTTTTTTAAGATGTTTTTTGTCTCTAAGTTAATGTAGACAGTTTAAATCTCCCTAGAAGTCACTGTGTCTGGCAAGCCTCTGCATGTTCTCTGTCCAACAAAAAATGTACTTCATAAAATACACTGTAGAGCCACAGGAATTAGATTGCAGAGGCCCAAATCTGCCTAGCAGCTGGACGCCGTTACGGCAGAAATAATGTGATAATGTGGGCTGAGCAGCTCTGAAACCAGGATTTGCATATTAAACTGCAGCACTGGAATCGATTCTGTGAGAAAAAATGCCAAGGGCCTCTTGACATATACTTAAGTGTTATTTGAGAGTGTTTTATCCAACAGCCTAATCCTTTTTTTGCAGATTTTCATTTAACACAGAGTCTGAGATTTTATTCTACCGTTTTTATTTTGCCATTTTTAAAATAAAGATAGAGAATCTTCTGTCTGGTAATTAGAGATGTTTAAAAGGCAGGGTAGTGAAGGTTGGTTTTTTTTCCTCCAGCTGAGGTTTCTTTGCATAAGCCTTTTGAGGTTGATAAACTTTCCTTTCTGAAACTACACAGAGTCCAGGCTCCTGTAACTTGCATTGCTTTGTTGTGTTTCCCTGCTTCTCCTGCCTGGCATTCTTCAGATGTCAGTTCTTGAGACTTACCATCACTCTGAGCCACCCTCCCAGCTTAGCAGTGGGTCTCTGATATTGATTGGTTTGTACCACAACCTCAGAGAAAGATAAAGGGATTTTGGCATCAGACAAGCACAGTGACACTTCCTCCTTTGGAGTTACAAAGTGTAAATAGCATGCAGATCTGCACAGAGATCTGCAAACATCAGTGAAGATGTACAAACTGGGCTGCATTTAAAATGTTTTTCCAAAAGGGATGTTGGGGCTATGTGCCTATCTGAAATCACACATAAAGCTACGTAAACATCATGAACAACCAGCACAGGGAATTAGCAACTGCATGGGGCTGGCAAAGGCAGTGGATAGTATGGAGAAGGGTTTGTCTTTAACCCACTTGCAACTACAGAACTGGTGACCTCTTCAGAGAAGAGATCAAATTCTTGTGTAGACAGAGATATGTATTTCTCGTTCTTTCAAAAAATGTGTGTGTATGCTGTTGTCACACAGGGAGAGGAAGGAAAGGAAAGCCTTCTGAGCATGCCCACATCATGTGTCTTTGTGCAGACTTAAAAACTAATCAGTTGCTGGGCTGTGCAGCATGGGCGAGGCCAGACGTAAGAAGATGTGTAAATGCACATGTTTAAGTGAAGGATCAAAGATAAGACGGTGATGGAAACAAGATGCCTCTAACTTGAGGTGTAGTGGGGCATGGATGTAATTTTGAACATCACTACTCAGTGTACCACATTAGGTGCTTTCAATTCTTTTTAAGAATTGGCATAAGCTAGCGATGTGAAATATGAATTGTATCATAGTCCTTTCCTACAGTTTAGGCAATACCAAATACGGGAAAGAAAATTTGAGCCAGTGCTGTTAATGTTAAAAAACCATTTCATGGTCACTTTTTGTTGCTGATATTTTTCCTTCCATTACCTTTGCCAACAAATGACACAAAGCACTCAGCAGAAGCTGAAATAATTTTGGTAGAGTTATTTTTCCTTTTTTCCCCCAGCAATTAAAGAGAGTAGACCTTAAAAACATTAACCAAATAGTGCCTTCTGCCAAAAGCCATTTATACTACTATAACCCCAATGCCTTTATATAAATAATAATACCAGTGCTGATATATTCTGGTGTACAAACTTTAAGAAGAGATTTTCCTTGGGATTGTTAGACTATATATCAGATAGTAAGTTCCCATCAAAGGCCTCTAAAATGTGGTTTCTCGGTCTAAACTATTTTACGTATCAGCTTCTGTCCAAAGAGATGACCAGCTACACAATCAAACATGTATCTAGCCTTTTTTACAATTGTTTTTAAAAGTACCAAACAAGTCCAGACACACAGACCTTCCAAAGCAAGATGGAGTACACATGAAAATAATTACACAAAACAGATTTGCTTTCCTACAGTTCATTATCACAGCTACTTTGATGAAGTAGCTACTTCATCATTATAGCTACTAAACAATATTTAAGTGCCAAAAGCCAAACACCTTCTTAGAGAAATACATAGAAGAATTACTTGCTTGTGCAGATTCTTCTTTGTGTCCAAAGTGAGATTTGTATAAGCGCAGACTCATTTTCCTTCTAACTGCACTCCAAGAAAAAATGAGGAAATATTTCCTATCATCCCATTGTTGTATCTCACAAATTGATTAGTTTGTGACTTTATTTGGTGGTGTGAGCAAAGCCAGATGGTGGTCACAGCAGAACCAGAAAGTGCTAAGTGTTTTCATTGTTTAAAAAAACCCCCTGCTATTCCCAGCTTCATCTGAGCTAAGTGAGCCTCTGAAATGTGACGGCCAGTAACAGGGAGATACCATCACATTACATGTAGAAAGCACCCTGTCCCCCTCAGAGTAAAACTGTCATTCATGTAAGCAATCATTTGACCAAATTTAATCCCAGACAAATATGGCAGTATTCTTGTGAAAGGAATACTGAGTTAAAAATAAGACAACAGATGAAAACGAGGAACAGTGTGCTGGGACTTTGTGGGGACTGATACTTGTGGAGTGACAAAGTGGATATGTGCAACATAGGAAAATGAGTCGCAAACCTCTGGTATTACATATTATTTAAAACATTTGGTTCATAAGTAGTGGGTTATCTGACTCTGGAAATATTTTTCTTCAGCTCTTACTTCTTTGGAGTGGTCTTGTAACTGTATAACTGCTGGAAGAATATAGGAAAACAGTTATATGGAATGGTGTGGAGTGCAGCAGGTCTCCAAACTCAACCCCCTGCCCAAAGCAGGCTTTTAGCTGTGGGGTCAGACATGGTTGCTCAGGGCTTTGCGTCACTGGGGTTTGAATTCCTTGAAGGACAGAGATGGTACAGCCTCTCCAGGCAGCCTGTCCCAATGTTTAGTTACCCTGCCATGGAAATGCCTGCTTTCTCTCGCTGAAAACTCTCCTATTTCTACTTGTGGCAGCTATTGTCAAAAAAGCCTAGCTGCTGGTAACCTCCCTGCAGGCAGAGCAGACACCTCAAAGCTGCCCTCCTCCAGTCCAGCTTGCTGCCTTCCCTCACAGTGTCTGTCTTGCTCATGTACAACCAGGCCAGCATCATCCACTGCTCTCACCTCATCCACAAACCCAGTCATTTTGTCACAGATGATCATCCATCCGATCAGGCATCACTTAGGCAAGTTTGAGCACACAAGGCTCAAATGGAGATGGAGATTGGCTAAGAGTTCTTGCTTCACAGATGCTTTCCCCAGGGACTGAAAATGAGGCAATTAGCCTGTAGCTCCTCAGATTGTTCCATCTGGTCTTCCTTTAGAATGGGTACAACGTTTGTTTTACCTTGGCCCCTTTGGGGCCTTCTCTCTGTGATTTGTCAGAGCTGAAGGAGAGCAGCCTTTTGAGGTGCTGGATAGCATCCTCAGCACCCTTGGGTGCAGACCAACTGGACTCACAGGCATGGGTAGGTTGACAGCTCACTTGAAAGCCACCAACTATGTCATCATCTGTCACTAAATCACTGCCCTCCCTTGAGCAGCTGGTTCAAATATGCTGTTTAACCTCCACCGGCTGTAAAGCAACTGGTGACTGTAGCATCTCGGACAGAGCTATGTGAAGTATTCTGGTATTTTGATTGTCATTCTGTTCCCTTGCTACTGTCACTTTGCAGTGTTTTCTGCTCTTAGCATACTTCTGATTTTTTGAGGGACTGTTCCAGTCTGTGTCATTCATCTTAGGATGGTGAAAGTAGCCTTGTAGAGGATTTTCCCACATTTAAAAAATTTCCGTGTGTGATTATATTACTGCTGGAAAGATGCTCAGTTGATGGAAGTAGGTTTGTGTTCTTATAGTTTCATGCAAATTAACTGAAGTACATGAACTACATGGCTGTGCTGCCAGTCTGGCAGATTTAGAATTTTCTGAGGATTCTTCAGGCTACTTGTAAAAATTCAACCTACAAAGGTCAAGAAGGGCAAAAGTCCTCTATATTGACTGCAGATTTTGATACATTAATAGGTAAAAGCAATGTGATTTCAAAAATAAAACCCTAGTAGAATGTACTTTGCCTAATAAAAGGCAGACATGCCTTACTTAAAAGTAATTGCTTTTATTAAAAGCAATTACTATTAAGAAAGTTTGAGATGCTGAATTTACTAAAAAATTAAGCTAAAAAATTAAGCTAAGAAATGGCTACCAAGTTGAGAAACACAGTCACCCCTCATATGCAAGATCTAATCCATCTGAAAGTAGCTTCCCTGAAACTTCACCTTGTACCCTGGCCACCTGAAGTAACGCTTAAAAGGTCTCTTAGTGTTTCTTTCACATGTGCCCTTTGTTCACAAATCATGGCAGGAGGAGAAAAGAAGGCAGGAAACTCCCAACCAAGGAGGCAAAGGTGGAAGAAGTCTTGTATTTTAAGGAAGGAGAAAGCCCATGAGACTGAAGATACTGCAGAACAGACCTCCTTCTCTGTGCCCACAGTTACACAAGCAGGCAGAAAAGCTTAAAAAGCAGCAAAGCAAAATGCTTTGAGTAATTGCTGTGAAAACAAAGTGAAGTTTCTCTTTGGCCCTTCTGATTTTGGTCATTTGAAGAGAACAAGAGCTCTCCAAAGGTCTATTGCCCTAGGGAGCAGGGGCATTATTTCAGTGAAATACTTTGTTTGCTGCATTTCCTGGCATGGCGGCTGTTTAAATTAAATTTAGTGGGGACAGAGGAAGAAGAGAGGGAGGGAAGAGTATGTGTGATACTTGTATTTTGCCTTCTATTAGAAGTGCTTGAAGAAGATATACATTAATTGTGTAGTCTGGATATTTATTTTGTCATTGCTCTCTCATTGCTGTCTGACTGTTGTTAAGGATTTATATATCTCACAGGCAACAGCTGCTCAGTGCTACACTGCCACAGGCACAGCAGAAAGAATAAATGCGTTTGGTCTCACTGTCCTAATATTCACCTGGGTTTGCTCTGATGCAAAAGCAAATCCCCTCTGTTCTTGGGGGCCTCCGTAGCAACAGGAATTGAAAGTGCCAGAATGCAAGGCTTAGAAGTGTGCCATATGTTAACACTTAAAAACACTTCCTTGTTCCGCATGCCCAGCAAAGACATGCCATGCAGGTAACATCCCTGCTTGGTATATTTTTAAAAACAGGTTTGCTATTTTTGCAGAACTTTAAAAGGCATAAAGGGTGGCTTGGACTAACTCAAAATTAAGGTCAACAGCATTTCAGCTCCTGCTTGTAGATGAGGTATTACAAAATCATCCTAATAATCTAGTGGTTCAAAGAGGTAATTAAGATTTAACTGCCTGGTGAAAGCAACATGTTTAATTAACAACAGTCTATTGTTAAATGAGATTATGAGCGTTACCTACATGTCATGTGCACTCTTCCAGTACATTTTCCATACTAACATGATTTCACATCAACACTGGGAAATCTCTATTTCCAGCACCACTAGAATGCAATTCACACAGCTCTTGCCAAAATATACTAAAGACTCATGACTCATAACTGTTGATGCTAGGCCAAATTTTTCATTTTTCCTATCATGCACCAGTTGGTAAATTACACTTTGAAGCCACAGGATCATTTCTGCTCCCTACCCCCAGGTGTAGCAAGGGCAAGTTGTCTGAAAGGAACAGATAAAATGTTTTGATTGTAGACAAACTAACTTCATCAAAGATACTGAGGATTTTAGTAACTAAACATTTTCTGCTAAAAGGTTCGTGAAATATTACTTGTTTAAATGAGAGAATTACGGGAGTCATGTCCCTGAAAAATAATTTTTAAAAATTAAGATATGCAAGATTAATATGTTTTCATGGCACAGAATAAAATACAATTAGTTGTATGTGACTAGATCTCCCAGAAGGCCAAGGTTTCAAAGTCCAGAGGAAATACTTTTTCTAAAATATAGCTAGATCTGTATCTGCCACAAAAAGTTCCAGCATTCTGTCTTGGAGTATGTGACATTTTAAAAGATGGCATCTGCTCAAGGTCCATCCTGACATGTTCTTCTTAGCAGAATTTTGTTGATCTTTTACACAATTTAGTGTTTTTTTAGGAAACGTAGAAAACTTAAGTTTTTTTGAAGAAAACAATGCATTTTTAAATATACCAGTTTACTTCAAGGATTTTGTTGTGTTCTTAACTTTTTCCTGTCAAGCTCTATTTTAGATATAGAAAACAGACAAACTAAAACAAATACTGGCAGATCCTAGAAGAATGCAACCATGCTTAAGACTTGAACAGCAAAGCTCAGCTTGAGAGGCACAGTATTTAAAACAGGGCACTGAGCAGAATATTTCCCTGTGTGAAGATACTGTACATAAGGCATGGCAAATATGGCAGACAATGATGCAAGCACAAACATCTGTATAAAGTAATGTCTGATCCAGAAAAGGGAGGGGGAGGAAAAAAGCGGGGAGGGGAGGATAGGAGGGGGGAAGAAGGAAGGCGAAACCAAGAAGAAAAAAAATCTGAACTATTATCTATATGCAAAAAGTAAGAAACTGACTCCTTTCAGCTATAAAACAAAAAAAATTAGGATACATATTCCAGAAAGATACAGTAATATCTTGAAATAACCTGAAAGATCAGATTAGTTGGATTCTTAAAAACTGAGTAGGTATATCTGTAAAAAGTTGGCTGGCTTGATTTCAAATAAAGAACATAACCTAAAGGTTATTGCTTTTTATGTCTGCTAAGGCACCTGGAAGGCTGTCATCTGTCAAAAGCAGGTTAATTTATCACACTGTAGTCTAGGGCATTAAAATGCATAAAGTGATCCATTGGAAAGAAGATAATCTGAAAACTATGGAAACTTATCTAGATTACTAAAATGTTAAAATAAGGATGAATGGTATTGCTAGCTGGAATTGGGAAGCCATTTTACAATACAAAATTTTCCTTATTTTAGTTGCCTGAAGAGGTGCTCACTACAAAATTAGCTCTTCTATTTATTCCGTAACTAAAAGAAAACCACCACTATCGTTTTCAATAAAAGAAGATATAAATTTAAAAAGTGAAGTATTGTGACAGAAGTTATATGAAATTATATTTATTATTTTTAATGACTGCTGCAGCAATTCAGAGCTGACAACAGCACTGAGTCTGGAGGAAGAGATTAAATCCTCCTGATCAGCACAGTACATGCATGCTGAAGCAGATGGCCTCTTCTTTCATTTTTATCTTGTAGTGCATTCATGTTATGATCTAGGTCAATTTTTGTCAGACCACTTGAAAATGCACCAAATAATGGTGATCTAAGTGGTGACCTTGATAATAACTGCAGTGTTCCTCTTGTAGGTTTTCTGTCACTTTTTCGTGTGCTTGATAGGAAGGAGCAAGAGCCAAACACATGCTCCCTGTCAAACCAAACATCAGGCAGGCACAAGATGAAAGCACAAGTTACTAGGTTTCTGGGATCAAATCAGCCTTTGATCCTAAAGGCTTTCAGCCTGGTGATCCTTAGTGATACAGGATACTTTGTTACCACAGTTATCATCAGTAAACTAAGTAAATTATTGTTGTTATTATTATTAATGCCACTCAAAATACTTATGTGTTAAGTGAGGACTGAACTAGAGCAGTGTCTTCAATGCACTGAGCTCTTTTGGAAAGATCTGCTACAGAAAATTAAATTATATTAGGGGACTTTGAATAGCATACCTGGTGCTTCAGACACGACTTAAATGGTTACTAATTGCTTCCCAGCAGCGGTGGTCAGCTGAACTGGGAAACTGAACCAGCTTTAAAAAAAGAAAGCAGAAAAAAATAAAAAAGAAAGAAAGGGGGAAAAAAAGGGGTTCTTCTGCAGGCAGAATGCAAACCAGTTTCCTTCCTAGTTTCCTTCCTGCCACAGGATGACAGGATCACGGTGTGAAGACTGGTGTAAACTGGGGCATGACTTGGGCAGCACCACAGCTGACCCCACCATCACAACTTTGATTTCTACTGCTCTATCCTCTGTTCAAGTACAGTCCATCTTGGCACAGGTCTGTATGTTGCCTGCTTCCCTGATTTGGAACCTGAAGGTGATCAGAGTAAATCAGCAGTTCAGCATTATGTATTCAGAATGTATGTTTGAAAGGGTCATGTAAATATTAAGTTTTTAATCTTTTACTATTCCTAACAAGTGCCCAGCATCTTCAGGACAGCATCAAGATTAGCTTGTTGCTGCAGTATCAGAAATATTTTTCTTTCACATTCACTTATGTTAGTATTAGACTTTTAGTCCAATTTTCTAAATATCTAGGAGAAAAGTGAAACAAGTTATGAAAAAAACTGCTGACATCAGTAATGAATATAATCTAGATCTTATTAGTTTTATTGGTGTCACAAAGTTGCTTGATTCAAGAATGATGATTATTTTGGCTAAGTTTCTTGGCAGATTCAGTGAAATAATGCTGCAAAATGTGGAATGTGTCAAGATTATCTTAAGTCATGTTAAGGATGTTTGTGCTCTGATCCAACGTCTTTGTACACTTTCAAGCCTAGTCAACAAGAAAGGAAACCTAACCAGAGGAACAGGCAGCAGCCAGCATCCTTTCATCAAGGACATCAGGGAACTAACAAGCTTTAAGGATGTAGAAAATCAAGTTGTTTCATGTCAGTAGAACACATAGCAGTTAGCAACCTTACTCAAGACAACCTGGAACTAATAAGCTTTAAGAATGAAGAAAATCGAGATTTTGATGTATGTCTATGTACACATTTCTAGCTTGGCAAAATACTCAAGGTCCATGTATCCTATAGCTGAACTATGCTCATTTTAATACTAAAAATTGTGCCTACAAGTAGAAAAAAAGACCCCTGCCCATGTGAAGACTCTTCCCCATAGCATGTGTAGAAGTTAGCTGGGATTATTTTACCTGTATGGAAATTACTAACCAAGCATAATAGAGGGGCTGTACTTGGAAAGTTACTAACTCTGAACTGTGTATAAATAATGGCAGGGAGGGGCTGGAGGGGTGTGCTTGATTTGTGTCACACTACTGAGCACCCAGGCTTGCACAGATGTGAAATGTGAAATAAACAATCAATGTCTCTCTCAAGTGTGTGACTATTGGCTTGTTGCACACCAGGTAATGAATCTGATTTTGTCGATAACACTAATGTACATTGGATTGCTTTCTTTACTTGTTATAGCTGGTGTGTTTTTTCTTTAGGTGTACTTACAATACCCTTTAATTAATCCAATAATTTCCTTTGGCACATTCAGTACTTGCTCAGGAAATAAAGTTCTTTCCATGAAAGCATCTTCCTAGAACATTTAAATTCGACCAGAGCTGGGTGTCTCTTCTCTAGTCAGTTTTAGAGAGGTGGGTTTTTTTGTAGTTCACTTTTCCCAGAAGAAATACTCCCTTATCTTACGGAAAACGTATGCTAAACAGTAATGCTCTCTTACTTTTCCTTCTGTACAGAAGATACAGTGAGCATACACAAGATGTCTCTTGACTCCATCGAAATAGTAATATTTGAAGCAGCTAATCAAGCAGCATCTTCACTATCTATAGTAGCAGTATTATGAACAACAGAAATAAAGACAGGCATTTGTTGTGTTACACAAATGACTAAGCACAAAGCAGGCTGAAATAGGTAGGTGAAGATGCTCTAACTGTCAAGTAGATTTCAAGCAAATGAGTCAGCAGTCCCTCCGGTGCACAGAACATTTTACTGTTTATCATCACTTTTTCAGTCTTTTTGAATAAGCAGTTCTAGTCCCATAGAAGCTATTCATGTAGATTGTCTTTAGGTGCAAATTCTTAAAAACGGCTTTATGCTAAAAATATAGCATGACTTCCTGGACATTCCCAGCACTATATACTTTGCTGTAGCTTGTGCAAAGTGGTAGAGCACAACTCTCTACAAGAGCATTCTTGTAGAAAAGCCAAAGGGTGGGGAAGATGGGGTATTTCCCTCAGCTGCCTTCGCTCACAGGCTTTAATTACCTGTTAATGTGAAAGTCTCTGAAAACTCCCTGAACAACTTTCAGGTGGTTTTGAAGGCAGGGGTTGGCAAGAATAGGCTCAATTTCAGATTAAACTGCTTGCCTCCCTAGCTGTTTGCGTGATCAACAGTAAGCAGTCCTTTATGTTAATGTCTAAGTAGGAGAAACTTCAGGACAAACTACCTTTGTAAGAAACACATGCTGCAATTACAGCAACAGTTCACAAATAAAAAAAATTAGTCTGTTTTGCCATTTGCAAATGCTTGTCATGAATTCCACTGCCATCTCAGGAATGAGACCCCTGGCAGTAACTATGCATGACAAACCTGAATTGATACAGAAGGAAATATCATCCCTCAGAGTGTCCTCTTCTTTCATCCCCAAGCTTCTGTGCCACACTGCAGCAGCTAAACTAAGCAAGGGCCTAACTGGAATTAAAATCAGATGCACCAGTTAAACCTAAACAAGCACAGACACATGAATGAATGACCATGTGGAGGTAAGGTAGGGCTTATCTCAGCCACAGCTTCAGTCATGTATGGAAAACTGTAGTAAGTATATTTGGCCTTCATCATTAGGAGTTATTTGTGGTATTTTCAGAGGGACTTTAATTGTAGGAAGAGACAATATCATTTAAAAAAATATTTTTATTTTTTCCATACTTAGTCTTAAAGTAATCTAGAATGAAAGTTGAGCTTAACAGTAAGCAGAAACCAGCAGTTCCACCAGTAATATTTAGATACTACTGCAGTTCATTAAGTTTTGAGAAACTTGAGTGATTTTTGGATCCAAAAGCAAGACTCCCAATACAATAAGAAATGTAAAATTACAAGTCTAAATCTCATCAGGCACAAGACTGAAGTTTCCCTGAGAAGACGTAATTACAAACTAGTGTATAGACTTTATATCACAATATCAGGGGCTTTAAGAATACAAAAGCAAGATTTGGATTCCTTAATACTCCATGCTGAAGACAAAATTTTCAAGAGTATTAAGGATTACATATAACAGAACTGCAGCAAACAGATCTAAATAAAATGGTAACAGCTGGCTTTGCATATCCCCTTTTGCATAGCTTTTAGATAATTTCTAATGTTATATTCCTGAGATCTTTCAGTACTCAGTATGAAGCCTGTGCAGTCCAGCTGCTTTCTACCCCACCCCTTCATCTTTCTCTTCCAGCTAGCGTTACATTCATGGGAAAAAATTAAGAATAACCATGAACAACATGCATTTCCTAAGCCTTAAAATAGTTTAGCCAAAGGAAGTCCATTAATTATACCTTCTAGATAATAAATATTCCAAATAGTTGGCTTTCCAAAAACTGCTGTCTAATTTTGTACCTAGAGCTCCAAGCCTCAGTGTGCCACGAAGCACACTCGAGACATGTCTTTTCTCCCCACTGTCCACGGACAAGGCAGGGCACCAGCAGCACCACACCAACATGGTGAGAGTCATTATACCCATCATCAGCATCACCACCGTGACTGTAACACGTTAAAGTATGCCGCAGTAGAATATTTGTACCTATGTTTCCTAACAGGAGCATGCATTTCAGTTCTTTGGCAGATACAAAGCTTTGTGCCGCAAATACTCTTCCAAGCATTTCACTGCGAAAGGGTCGATGTCAGTGTCAAACTTATTAGCAAATAAGTGGTGGTTTCGCAGCATCCAGTTCAAGTCTCCTACTCCAAAAACACAGACAGAGCGAATGTGAACTCCACTGCATGGTGGGTAGGGTGCACCTTTGGACACGTCACCTTCAAAGTATTGCCACTTGACAAACCTGGCCAGTGCATTCATGTCAGAAACGTCGTACTTGTCACTGGAAGAAAATGCGCCTGGGACTTCAGGGATTCTCTGAATTGTTGCCCACAGGTACTCATCTGGGCTGTAAGTATCTTTCGCCCACTCAATGAACTTAAGTATTTTGCTGTTTTCTAGTACATATTCTACAAAGCTTCTGCTAACTACAAAATAGGCACTGCCAGAAAAAACTGGAGTACTGAGAGGTGGTAGTTGTTTGTCTACGCCTGTGTTCTTTATTTTACCATCAATAATCTCATGGTGTTTTTTCCACCTTACTTCTTTATAAACAGGCATTTTTTCTGTTTCCAGGCTGTTTTCACCCTTAAGGGCTTTTAATTTCTCTACTATTTCCTGGTTTGTCTTTATAGGAAAGTCCATACCACATAGGTTTATTAGGTATTTCCAGTTTGAACTTCTTCTGTAGAGATCTTTCATGCAGTTAATGTCTGCCTGCACTCTGCTCCATGAAGCATAGACCACACTCTCTAACTGGCTGGAAATAAAGACATTATCAAAACACGAGACTATTCCCTTCACAGCAGCAAAAAAGGATTCTGGAGACTTTTTGTCTACATGAATGCAGTAAAAATTCTGTGGAGCATAGATTGATCTTAGAAGTCTATCAAGCATCTCAATTTTGTGATAAACCACTATTGAGTAAGCAATTGGAAATTCTGCTTCTTCATTGCTGAGAGGTTCCATTATGTATTTCCTAGTCTTGGTGAAGGAGGCACAGTCTGCAGTCATGTTAATATAATCATCTGTTGTTAGTCTGGGGCGTTTCTTAAATGACACTGATAATGCCTCAAGCTGTACCTTTTGTATTTCTTCTATGTCCCCCTCAATAATCTTGGTGCAATTAACATTGCTAATAGGATCTTCTTTTGTTAGCTCCAGATGTCTCCGGTTTAAGAAGTCTTCTTTCTGGTTAACTTTCAAAACTGAAATTATTACTAAAATAAGAGTTAGACCCAAGAAAAGCCTGAAGCGCACGTTGTGGCAAAACCGTAATTTCCTCTTCAGCATTTCAAATACCACGTAGCTTTGCAGGGCTAAAAAAAAATGTCCTCCTCTCTGTTCATATGAGCTTCAACAACTTCAGAAAAAAAGTTTGTGTTTCTCAGAAATTTGGCAAGTTTGTCAGGGAAATGGAAGGAAAAATCCTAAAATAAAATTGAATATGACTGTCATTCTAAGACTAAAAAGTTTCTTTAAAAAATCAGTGATTAATAATTACATTGTTATTTAGTGACAGTAAAAAGCTGAATACTTCAGCCAAAAAATATTCTGTTGAAAATTAAAAATTAACAAATAAAATTTTTATACTAAAAGACTGGGAGAAGCAGACAGTTTTCATTAAACACTTTCCACAGTACTAATGCTACAAACCAAAGTTCAGTAAGAGCACAGACCTGATTCAGCTGCATCTAAAACAAAATTGAAGTCAGATACACTACTGAGAAGCAAGTACTATTTGTTAATTCCTGCTTCAGAGCTTGACAAGAACGTTTAATACTCACTTCGGGGTTGACATAGTATCATTAAAACTTACCACTCACTTCCTGGATAGTAGTTATGCTTCAGTTCTCACAGGCAAAGAAGTCCCTGCAGACTTTCAAGATTTTAATGTGAGATAGTCTCTTCAACATCCTGCATTTGAGCTTAGAAATACCACCAGGAAACAGCTGATGAGAAGGGTGAGGAAAAAAAAGTTATTATAGCAGGGTCCCTCAATTTTCAGAGTTGTGAGCAAAATTGTTACTGAATTGCTGAAATAGCTTTATAAGGAAAGACGCAATACTTATGACCTGTATCTCAAGCTGATTTGTATCAAGTCACTGCAAGTGCACAAATCTAAGTGCACAGCAGTATTATATCACCATCATTTAAACACCCTTGTTTTTTATGCTTCAGCAATTGCTTTTATGTGGAGATATGCTGCAGTGCTGAATTGCAACACGATTTCTAGCCAATTTTATTTTCTACTTTACTTCCCAGGCTCTAGATAATTTTTGTTTGTTAGTTCTGTTACTCTTTAAGCACCTGTTTTCTGTTTCAGGACTCTGTGAACAGAATCACTGCATTTATGCAGTGGTGACAGCTGTAGCTGTTAGGAAAACTGCACTCTAGAACTTCATTGCAGAACTGGGTGTCTTTTTTTTGGAAGTACTATCTCGTGCAGGTAAATTGATCAAGAACAGGATATCCTTAAATAACTTACATTACTATTCAAATGCCATTTCTAATCACCAATTCACTGCCTAATAATTTAGTGCAGGTTTGAATTTCAAACCAGCCTCTAATTGCAAAAGCCCACACAATTTACAGTGAAATGTAAATCTGTAAGTTTATGAAATATCAAATATTTGAGAGAGATAAGGCTCCTTACATTTTTACTACTTTCAAGAAAAAAAATAGTGCCTCAGAATAACTTTTTGAATAGCTCTAAGAATAACAGTTACTCAGAAAAAACTGGTAAGAAACTCTGTTTAAGAAAAGTAAGTATGCACTGTGTCCACTCCTGTGTTTTGCCGCAGGCTGTTCAGCATTAGAATTTCCTTTTTCCCCCTATTTTCTTTAAGCTACCCCAGCATCATTTTAGGTCTCAATTCTTAAACTGTGGCTCTTAACCTGCTTCTTGCAGATCTCAGAACAGGTGCATTTAAAACACTGAGGCATGGCATCACAGAGTTTTTTGTTAGTAATGCTGCCCTGGATGCACTACACGTTGGGTCCACCACTTTGCCCATAGCACTGCACACTGATTGGGGGAATGTAGCAGGTGGGGAGAAGGTGTGGATCACTGCACAAATGTCTAGCACAGCTATGAGGATCAGCAATTTTTTAAGGAAGTACTACAGTCAAATATTTTGTATTTCAAGCCAACAGCAGACAGAGACCACAAACTAGACACAGATTTGTGACTAACAGCATTATATAAACATCTTATTTACTCTAAAGTGTACTTTGTTTACAGAATTACAACTGTAATTATTTTATCCTGCATTTCTAATTTATCTTAAGGAAGGTAGACATTTGTTCACAGTATGTTTTAGGTGTACAGTGAAGTCAAACTGGAAGAAAATTTAAATTTTAAAACTTAAGGGAAGTAGCACAGTGAGCTAGCACACAATTACAGCTCAAAGCACACAGAAGTAAATTTTAAGAATGAGGTCTTACACTTTGAATTAAAAATAATTTAAAAGGAAAATTCCAAAATTCTGGCTTTCAGTTTGCAATGTGATATCAAACACAATAACATAATTTAGAACATGTTTTAACATGTTTTGTAACTTCTCACACACTTACGTACTTAATGTCCTGCTTGTTTTCACTAGTAGATCTAGTCCACTAAAAATAATATTCATCACAAAGGAAGGAGACTAAATATGTGATAGTGTCCATTGAGTATATATTTTCATAGGATGAAGCTTGTGATACTGGTTAACCTTCAATTACTGTATCCTGCCTGCAAACTTAAAAATTAAGACATTTCTAGTACTTAAAGTGTACTTCAAAATACAGTTATATTTGTGATACTTTAGCTGACAGACATTGTAATCCTTTCTTTAGGCTGTTAGCACTATTATTTTATTCTATTCTTAATTTTTATAGGAGCACTAGCATTGAGAAATAACACACAGTCAAGAAGATTATCAACCCGTCACTGTTCCAATGGAGAGAGACAATCTTAATTGAAAGTGACCATGGCAGTCTTCACCTTCTAAAATTTTCAAAGAATAAAGCTTGCTAAGAAGTCTTTCCCGCTCCCATTTTAGAATAAAACTTAGTTGAGTGCAGGATAAAGGACCCCTTTCAGAAAGACCTTGTATACCCAGCTGGGTGCAATTCCTCTATTGTTCAGAGCTCAGAATAATCAGACCAGGCATTTTCATTATACCAAAATGAGAGATCTGCAAACATTTACACATTAACATGGCTCTTATCTTTATATGGAATTTTTTTCCCTGCAAATTTCTCTCACTGACATGCTGCTTCCTCAGACCAATTTTAACAATAAGTTACTATTTGTTTATGCTCGCAATTTTGAAGTCCTAAAATCTGATCATATCCCATTCACAAAAGCTGATCTTTACAGGGTATGATTTGTTACCTTTCAGCTAATACTACACCTAATATACTTACTGAGCCTAGAACACTCATTAATATAGTTTCAGACAGCATACAGTAAAGCTTTTAACATCAGTAAAGCTTTAGCTCTGCATAGCCTTAGTGCGCACACTAGAGAATTACCTTGTCAGAGGCAGCACTTTGCACTGTGGGAGAGCTGGAGGGAGGTTTGCACAGCTACAGAGAAAATGCTTTATTTGGCAGCCTTCGTCTTGCTCTCAACTGAAGTTCAGTTGCAGAAGTTACATACCTGACCCACTTCCTTTTTTTACTGCTTTCTCCTCAAGTCAAAATCTGTATTTCTGAAGCAGTCGTTGTTAAAAGGGGAAACTTACAGCAGTTGCTAGTAGCTGGGAGAGTTAGTGTAAAGGCTGAGTTAGCTGCCCACTTCCCTCTTTACTGCTGTATACAAACTGTATGGTATGACTAAACAAAACAAAGATAATTTCAGCTTGATTCCTAGTAAACACAAAATCCCACAAGAAACATAGGTCTTCAAAACAAAAACCCCCAAAATCTCTCAACAAACAAACGAACAAACAAAAGAAAAAACCCACCAAAGAAAACTCTCTTACAACAGTGTAACACAGCTTGGAGGGAGACCAAAGCTGGCACAGAGGTTTCGTGCAGAAAGGCTGGACTGGAGCTGCTGGTCCTACAAAGGAGGATGCTTGTGAGCGTGCAGAGCCGGCAGGGCGCTGCTACCCTGGCAGCCTGGACCCCAGCCTCTGGCCACCGGCACAGCACAACCTCTGCGGCTTCACCGTGCCACTGCTGTGGCATCATGATGTGCTGCTGGTGGAAGGAGCAACCCTGCTCCTATCTCTGGCATCCACACACTGGGCCAGGAGGAGTGTGACAACAGATCCAACCAGACGGCTTCTGGGGAGCTCTCCAGCCAGTGGGGCCACAAAGATGGATTTGCTGGGAAGTCCCACCCTTTTACGAAGGCATATCCAGAACCCTTCAAAGCACACACATCCTGTAGTTACTACAATTACCACACTTCCATTCAGATTCAGTTATGCAGAACATTCATTCTAAAGTGGAAGTGATTTTTAAAGCAGTAAGCAGCTTGCATAAACACAAACATGCATACACACAAAGACAGACTTCCCAGACTGCAGTGTCATCTGCAAAGATCTGCCAGTAACAGAAGTCATTTACGAATGACTTTCCATGACACCAACCAGCACAATCCTGAAAGTAGATATGCCTGCAAACAAATCAAAGAATTCATATTTGTTCTGACAGGTTCTTGAGTCTTAGTGAAAATAAGAACTGGTCATAAGCTGAGTAGTTGGCTTAGAATAAGCATTTATGGGACCCTTAATTTTGAAATCATATGCAGCAGGGTTTCATGTGGGCACAGTTGTCTGCAACTGACAACACTCTGTAGAGTAGATGCTTTTCCTTCAGAGTTGCTTAAGAAAATAATAAAAAAGGGAAAATACACTCCCTTTTTCCAGAAAAAAACCTGCAAACACACTTATAGTCCTTTGTTAACTTGGAAGACAGCTTTAAACGAAACTCCACAAGTGACTAGTACTGCTACATCCACCACTACATGGAAATTAAATACTGAGAGTAGCTAAAAGTAGACAGCTGTTTTTTCAGAGCCAAAAAAAAGACAAAAATAAATTCAAACCTCCAGGTTATTTGAAGATCTTATACTCAAATGTTGGGAATCTAACACACTAAAGTATTTCTGTTTCAAAAAATGAGTAACACTCACATGAACATACACTCTGCAGATTGCAAATTGAAAAAGCAGTACGTTTTACTAGCCTTTCTAGTACTCTCTTATACTACTTTATCATGTAAGTCTTCTGCAGAACAGCTCAAAACCTGATAACTACTTGCAACCCTGTCCATCCTCAGAGGCCCCACAGATAGAGCTAACAGTAAGAAATTTCAACTAAGGAAAGTAAAGATGTTATGGCAAAGTCATTCAGTGACCAGTTCCTATCTCAAAAAGCCTGTGGCTCTTATTAAGGACAAAAAGATATGTTTTACCTCAAGGTTACTAACACTGAAAGCACACACAAACCACAAAACAAAAAATCGTGAAATCTTTAAACTAGTGTTGGCCAATTCAACACACAGTAGAACTGCCTGGTGTTCCTCAGGGTAATTTGCACACTTTGGCTACTTCAATGTAAAATGCACACCTATTTTTTTCACATTATTCTAAAGTACGACCTGTAACATCGCCAGGAAGAGAGCAGTTGCTGCACTCCTCATGCTCACATAAAAAGTTTTGTTCATTGCTGCCTTGTGACAATGCTGTATTTCAGAACGGGACAGGAAAGCTAATCTATAAAACCAGAAGGAAGGTGGAAGGAAGAAGCTGTCAAATTTTTGAGTACTCGGATCCCTCTTCAAGCACAACATATAAGATATCCTGAGGAGATTGTCTTTTTTAGCCCTATGGAGAAGTCAGCATTTTAAAGTCATACCTACAGTTACGGTTCATCAGTGAGCTAAAGAATCATCAGTGAACTTCCTGAGATATTCTACCACAGCTTTCCAAGGTGAGGTTTCTGTTTCTTTTATTAAGTTCCTCTAATAGCACCACAATTATCCCATGTATAAGAATGCTGCACATTGCAAGAAGTGGTGTCTCGAGAGCTATGAAGTAAACCGAATAGTGAAAGTTACTTCAGCTGTAGTAGTGGGCATGCCACACTTCCGTGGCACCACCTTTTTTCACCTTTCCTAAGACAGAATTCTATGCTGATAAAGTTAGGTGTCTTCCTGTTTCAGGAGCTTATGAACCAGAGTAAGGGGAGAACTTCTGAATTATGCTGAAATGCAAAGGAAAACTGAGAGGGACTATTAAAAAAACAAAATTAAATCTTTTAATAAGACTAGCAGTGGGTTTTCTAATGTGGAAACAAAATTGGAGAGCAGGATTTTGCTCAGTAAACAGTATTTTCAGCAAATAGACTGTAAATCTTTAGCTTGCATGTTTGCCTTGCATTTGGTTTATGCTAGAAAAAAGGCAGACTTGGCAAAGGTATTCATCATGTTTTTTAGCAACATTTGGCTCTTCTGGCCTCAGGAAGTGAGTACTACCCCAGACAATTCAGATTTCATAAGAAAGACATTATGCTGATAACTGGTATATACTATAGGCAGAATAGCTAACCATTGAGGAGAGAAAATATAAGTAGTATTTTCTTCTGTATACACCGACTTTCAAAAGCAATGTAAGTGAACTCCAACTTGAGCTACAAATATTGCACTATTTTTCACAAGGATTTTCAAGCTGAAGTTGATAGACAGAAAAGCTAGATTTCTACACTACCATTTCTGACTCTCATTCTTGCCAGCTCTGTGGTCAAATACCTCATATTCCATTAAAAATGAAATTTAAAATAGCAGACTCCAAAATGGCAATTCCCTCCTGCTGCCACTCCTCCTCTTTCCCACAAAGAAGTCTACTTTTCTGAGTAACACTGAAAGAAGGCAAAGTGCCAGAGCCTAACTGAGTCTCCTATCAGGCTTCTTTCTCAGTCCTCTCACCTAACCTGGGCCACAGAAAACTATTTACAGCCTTCCAAACGGCTTTTTTTTATCCTGACCAAAAAAAAAGTTTCCTCGGGGTTTTCCCAGTTACAGCGAGTTTGAGAGAGAGAGAGGGGGAGAGAGGGAGAGGGAGAAAGAGAAAGAGAGGGAGAGAGGGAGAGAAAGCACAACAACCTACGACTGCAACACCTCAGGAGCATCAGATATGCCCTGAACCCTGTTAGCGCTAACAGATTTCACACCAAGCCAACACTCCCCGCGGAGGGCAACAGCCGGCGCCGGGTTGCCTGCATGCACCGCCGCGGGAAAAGGCAAACGGAGGATGGGAGGACGGACAGACAGACAGACAGAAAGTGGGGAAACGAAACAAAACAAAGAAGAAGGAGGTGTAGAGGGAGAAAAGCAGGGGAAGGAGGGGAAAAGGTAAAAGGGAAAGGAGAAGAAAAGGAACTAAAAAGGAGAGAGGGGGGGAAAGGGGGGAAAAGACGAGGGGAAGGAGGAGGAGAGAGGGAAAGGGGTAAGGAAAGAAAAAAGAGGTGGGG
>VZTG01005676.1:414846-432521 GCA_013397845.1 Melanocharis versteri | reverse complement strand
CTCACCCACGCCGCGCCGTGCCTGCGCGGCCGTGGCAACTGCGCTTGTTTATCTTTTTTTTTTTGTTTTCCTCAACGCTTCCCCCGTCGGTGCCGGTGCCGGTGGAACCCGCGCAGGACAAACACCTCTGCGGCTGACGGGAACAAAGGGCTTGCTCGTGGCTCCCCGTGCCAAAGGAGCGCGTTCCCGGCGCGGCCGGGGGCGAAGGCGCTGAGCGGGCTCGGTGTGGCTGCAGCAGCCGCCCGTTCGGGAGCGGGGACCCGGCGGGGCCGGTGCTCCCGCGGCGGCACCGCGCAGCCCGAGACTCGCCTTCTGCTGCATGTGGGCTTGGAACAACTCTGCCAGGGAAAATCGAGAGACGGAAGGGAGGGTGGGGTGGAAGGGGAGCAGACCTGGCTGGGAAGTGGTGCACGAAACTTGCAGCGGTGAAGAGTAAAATGTGTCTAGGCAGAGTGTGAAGAAGACTCTGGTTTCTTGTTCACTTGGTCCCTTCAAATACCAGTCCGGCGATAAACATAGTCCACGGGGTTTGGAGAGCTGTGAAAAATAAAGGTGGACCTTAGGGGCCAGCCCCTTACTATTTTAACAAAGTATTTAGAAAGAAAACGGAAAATTAAATCTCAGGGGAACAGAAAGTTCAAAGAGAGCATGTGCCTCATTAAAAAACCTCAAGTGCAGCAGCCTGCAGCAGCCTGAACAGTGCTTACAGAATTCCCCAAAAATCCCTGCGCATCGGCATTATCTGGCATGCAGCTTGATTTGGCAGCTGGAGGACTTAATGGACTCTCCTGGCCATTCCTCATCCCAGTCGTGAGCTTGTACTGAAGGGTCCCGCACCTGCACTGATCAAGGGGCTGGAAGCTAACAAGAAAATGAGATTAGCTTTCAAGGCTCTTACTGGAACACACTGCCAGCAGAAGGGGGAATTGCCTCCACACATCACCACATGGATCAGACAGCTTATTTTAGGAATGGACTGTAAGATCTCAAATTTTCATCATCATGCTGTCAAGAAAATGTTTAATGTATGTGTATATATATGCTGGGTAAAGAATTAGCATGTAATTGCACGCTACCTTGGCAGTCCTCCCTTTTTCCCCTTTTCCTGACAGATGTGGAGGGAAAAGATGGTTTTCTAGTGTGTCTGTTATTTATAGGGCTGAACTTCTTGTTCACTTCTGATCATTCATGGAGCACCATGCCAAAAAGGCCTTTTATCTGTAAACCCAACAGAGGCTGGTTTGAGAAGTTTCCAGCGGGAGACAGAAATCTGGGGGAGTGGGCATGATTTCCTATTGGTTTTCCCCATGATGAGTAATGTTTTATAATTACTAATTATTTATGATCACAGACAGTGACTGTATCTTGTTTGTCTTCCATGTAAATTAGTAAAATAAATCAGAATTAAAATTTAAGTATTTGTTCTCTTGCTAAACCGCCTGCAAAACATCACAGTATTGCAATCGCAGTACAAGTAGTAGAGCTGAACACCAGTATTCTTAAGAGAATGAACTGGGCAAGCTTTACGGGCAGATGTTTGCTCTCACTGTTTTCTCTCCACCCTGCCCTAATTACTTACAAAGCTACAGATGCAAAGATGTGTAATGCAAAGTCACCAAATAGAGTTGGTATATGTTGGTGCAGTAACAAAGTACCCTATAAGAAGTACTTCCTGTGGAGAGAAAAAAAAAGGCATCAGTCATTACTGAGTGTAATTATTTCTGGTAGAAGACTGAAGGTAAGAAGTCTGTTATTCTCTAACTTTGCCACAAGTAAGAAATGGAGTTCTGCATAGACTGACATGATTACAGAGGTGGTGATCCTTGGGCCAGCCAGTGCAACTTTGTGACATTTCAAGGACTGTGTTTCACTTATGGTTCCGTTCATGGATAGTTTTTGTTAGCTGTTCCTGAAAAAAATGGATGAAATGGGTTTGCGCCTGGCTTTTACTCTTCTAACCTTGAGTCTGGAATATGAAGATGACAGGGTTCACAAACTGCCCTTCTGCCATGTGACAGGCCAGTGACAGACATGACCATATGACAGCTGTAAAACAAAAGAAAAAAGGTATGTTGTTCACAATTTTGGAATTACTGACAGATATATTAAAACAACAGAAAAAGTGGAACTTAGAGGCAAAGTAAAGACAAAAGTGAACAAAAAGCAAGTTACAAATATGGGAAATTTAAAACACAAAAATGATTTTGCTGTGAATTTTGATTGGTTTGAATGCAATCAGTTTATACATGAATATTTGATTGATGTGGTAAGACTAACAGTTCAGTGAGAACAAGTACATGCAAACAACATTGAGAAAGCTTTAAAAATAGTTTTCTGTGCATGGCTAAACTTACACAGTTATGGTGCAGGAGAATACAGCTTCAATATATTTCCAGTAAAGAGGACAGCTGTCTCACAGATATGCTTTCTCTAATTTGATATTAGTATCTCATTTGTAATTTGACAGCTGCCTCCAGGCTTTTAGGCTTTTTCTTGGAAAACATAAAGTATACAAAATGTTTCTAAATACCTTAGATTTTTTTATGCTATGTCAAAAGTTTAAGTGGTGGAGAATTTTTTAAACCTCATGCTTACTGCTAATTCTTGTAATTTCACCAGTTTTAAGGAAGTAAGAATTTCCTTTTTCTGAAAAGTCAGACAGTGGTCTAGCATTTTGTAATAAGAGCTTCCCTGCTAACCTTTGTAAAAAATGACTTTTCTGAATTTTTCTGTCATATACATGTAACACGAATATCTATTTCTTCTGATAATTCAGACCTAACATTAGAAAGATGCAAGGTAGCTATATCTATCCTCAGACAGACAGAGGATCCTAACCTCAGTTTTGAATCCTGCTAGGGCTTGAAGGTTTCTTCATAAAGAGAGTGTAATCTTACTGCATTAGCCTTCTCTAAGGAAAGAGTTGCTCCAATCCAGAAATTTTATTATCTTCTCCGTAAAGATCCCTAGCAACATTTACCTTTGTTGTAAAGTTTGAGACTTAATGTTCTTGCCCTAGATTCCCGATTCTGCTTGCTCTGTACCTGAGTAGGGGAAAAAAGTAATCTTCAGTTTGCAGATGAGCCTCCACATAAATTGGGGGTGAGGGTGGAGTGTGCCAGAAATGCGAACACCATGTGCTGAAATAAAAGGTCCAAAGAAGATGATCACAGCTGCCAAAACCATTTTAACACTGAACATTGTCTGACAGAAGTGAGATACCTCAACCGATTTTTTAAAATAAAGAAAAACATATCTAAAGCACATTGTAGCATGCTTCTCTTTGGAACAAAATGTCTTCTGATGTGGGTCAGTATTAATTTGTAGGGACAAGAGTGGCTCATATCTAAAGTTCATTAGGGAAGGTAATGTTTTCCTCCTCAGACTATGTGTAATACATATTGAAAATACTTTTCCACTTTACCTGTTTTGTGTTTACACAGAATTCTGATACTGTTTGAAAGGCAAATTTTTCAGTTGAGTTTAAAACAAATTTAATGTGAGTGAACTATGTCAGTACTGTATGATCAAGGACATGCTAGGACAAATTTCCAAAACACTGGCCAGCAGTTAGTACTAATTACAGAATCGAAAATAATGTGGAGTGGATTGCAGCCTTGAGTTGCCAAAATTACTGCAAAACATATACTGGGTAAAATAGGGGCCTCTTGTTCTACCACGGTGATGGGTTTGACCTTGGCTTGCTGCCAGATGCCTACCCAGCTCTCTTACTTTGCTTCCTTCACAGTACAGGATGAGAAAACAAGATGGAAAAGGGCACGGATTGGAATAAAGCCAGGAGATTACTCACCTATTACCAGCATAGTCAAAACAGACTCAACTCGGGAAAGATTATTTTACTGTCAATTAAAAATGGAATGCAATGATGAAAGAAAAAAAAAGACAAAACTAAAAACACCTTCCCCTTTGTTCCTCTGGCTTCTTCTCAGGCTCAACTTCACCCCTTCATTTCTGACTCTTCCTACTTCTTCCCTCCTGACTACTGCAGGGGCATGAAGAATGATGATTCTCATTGTCATCAGTCCATAACTGCTCCTGTCTGCTAGTCATTCATGCTGATGCTGTTTTCTTCTGTGTCCCTCCATGTCCCTTCTATGTCCTTCACAAACTGCTCTAGTGTGGGTCCTTCCAATGGGCTGCTGTCCTTCAGGAACAGACTGCTCCACCACGGGTTCCTGCCCCCGGTAGCTGCTCTTGCCAGGAGTCTCCTCCTGCATGGGTTTTCCACTGCCTGCAGCTTTCTTCAAAACACACACCCAGATGCTCCTTATGTGATCTTCCATGGGCTGCATGTTCAACTGTGGTCATCCATGGGGTGCAGGGGAACAACCTGCTTCACCGCGTTCTTCTCCAGGGCCTGCAGAGGAATCTCTGCTCCAGCATCTGAAGCACCTCCTCCCCCTCCTTCACTGCTGGCATTGGTGTCTGTAAGGCTATTTTTCCACATTTTTCTCACTCTTCTCTCTCACAGCTACTGTAGAGTGGTTGTTACACCTTTTCAAATATGTTACCACAGAGGTGCCACCAGTGTCACTGGCAGGTTCAGCTTTGGCCAGCAATGGGTCCATCTTGGAACTGTCTGGAACAAACTGTGTCCCAGACGAGGCATTCCCTGAACTCTTCTTGCAGAGGCCTCCCCTGCAGCCCTCACCTCACCCCACTGACTTTGCCAAGCAAACCAAATTGAACTACTTAGATTATTTGTTACTCTGATGCAGTTAAGTATGACTTGCTGATTGCACTGAAAAGGTGAGAAGCAAGCCTGATGTTACCATGTCTGCTGGGGGAATGAATGACTCTTCCTGCTGACTGCTTTGGCAAGAGTGGTGAAAGCTCGGCCTGGTGTAGCCTGGCAAAGACAGTTTTAACCACAAGGAGAATCAGTCAAGGTCCTCCTGTGACACTAACAAATGAGAAAAACTTCAACCCTCTGAACTATTTCAAATTTTATTTATGAAAAGTATCATTTGTCTTAGAAAGTCCCCTCTCCCAAAGCAATAATAAATCAATACCAATATTATGTATAAAACCATAAATAAATACATACATATATGCAGATCTATGTGTATGTATACGCCAAGAATTCTGAACTAATGTTTGAATTAGTTTCATTTGTTCTCTACCCTTTCGAAACATTTCACAAATTTCAGAGCTTGGTCTCACAAGTACTTATAGGTGATCCAATTACAGACTTCTAAAAGAACTGCAGACTGTGTATCCACAATGCTCTGCTCAAGCCCTTCCTTTGATTGTCTATTGACAGTTTCACAAGTCAGCTTTCCCACTGAAGTTTGTTTCATTTCTCCTTCTTTGCTTTATTGGAGATGGTCTGTTGTTACAGCTGCGTGTTGGGTTGATCCTGGCTGGATTCCAGGTGCCCACCAAAGCGGCTCCATCACTCCCCTTCCTTAGCTGGACAGGGGAGAGGAAAAAAATATAACAAAAAGCTTGTGGGTTGAAGAAGGGCAGGGAGACATCACTCAGCAATTACTGTCACAGGCAAAACAGACCCAGCTTGAGGAAATAAGTTTATTACCAATCAAAGCAGAGTAATCTCATGTTAATGAGAAATAAAACTAAACCTTAAAAAATACCTTTCCCCTTACCCCTCCCTTCTTCCCATGATCAACTTTACTCCTGATTTTTCCTATCTTCTCTCTGCAAGTGAGACAGGAGACAAGGAATGGAGGCTGTGGTCAGTTCATCATGTGTTGTTTCTGCCATTCCTTCCTCCTCAGGGGGAGGATTCCTCACAGTCTTGCTCTGCTCCCATGTGGGGTTCCTGCCATGGGGCACAGTCCTCATAAACTTCTCCATTGTGAGTCCTTCCCACAATCTGCAGGTCTTCACAAACTGCTCCAGCTTGGGTCCCTTCTGCAGAGTGCAGTACTTCAGGAGCAGACTGCTCCATCGTGGGTCACCCGTGACGTCCCAAGTCCTGCCAGCAAACTTGCTCCGGTGTGGGCTTGTTTCCATGGGGTCACAGCCTCCTTCAGGCATCCACGTGCTCTGGTGTGGGATTCTCCATGGGCTGTAGGTGGGTATTTGCTCCACCATGGACATTCATGGGCTGCAGGGGCACAGCTGCTTCACTGTTAGTATAACATCTATAGCTAAAATTATTTAATGCTATATTGTTTGGTATTGCTACTTGTCGACAGGAGAAAAAAAGAATTCTCTACCAACACTTTTTTCCAGCATATCCAAACATAAATGTCAGCTCAGGACCATGAACCTAAAGTTCCTTTCAATGTTATTTAAATGTACAGCATAAGCCTCTTACCTTTACTTTGTTCTATCTTTAGCATTAATCTTCCAACATCTACTCATAACTTCCCTGTATTGCTTTCCTTATGACATTTTGTGTAAATTCTGTAAAAAAGGCAGTATTTTTGTTACTTTTGATTTTTTTTTTCAGTTAGACTTTCACTGTATGTTATCTATTGTTACAGGTTCCTTTTTTATAGCTGGGTTGCTCTACTGGCATTAGCTGAAAATTTTTCAAGATTTCAATTTTAAGAATTTTTTTTTACCAAAACTTGTTATGCAGCAAACAGAATGTCCTTCTCTGTCCCTCTGGGCAGTCAGTCTCCATATAACATGTCCATAAAAGTACTGTATATGTGATTCCTGAGAAACTGCATGAAAGCATGAAATCTGAATACATTAATTTTCCAGTACTCCCATGGGAATTCTTTTGTATCATGTCAATTGTGGATAAAATTTATAGACTGATATTTTCCATCATTGGACTAGGTGCTCCATTCCCTGAGGAAATAATAAACTATATATTTCCAAGTGTTGATAATTGTTAGGATTACTAGCCTTGCTTAGCATTTGAAGCTGAAGTACCTTAGGCTGCAAGAACTCTCCGAGAGTAAACCTTTTGGTAAAGCTAATGGTGCAACCACAAAATTAGCTGAAAGTAGCAGATGCAATCAGAATGAAGCTAAGAACCAAGGAAACATTTCTAAAGGGAACATGGTAATTTTTCAGACAAACGTCAGTCCAACAACCAAAATACAATTGGGGGGTATGGTCTGGAATGCGGGTCCCTCCTTGGACCACATAGCTCAAGCTCCTCTGTATGTCAGATGAAGAAACAAGTTATTTACTCAGCAGATGGGTGACCTGTCTCCTTCAGGCAGGAACCTAGGGCTGAGCCCTGTTGAGGTGGCATCTGCAAAATTCCTAACGTGAACTAGATGGCAGCTACATAATTCCCACAACACAAGATTGTCTTTCACTGGCTAATTTAGTGACTTGAATCTATAATAGTAAATTTAGTGACTTGAATCTATAATAAGAATCGTCCTCTGGTATGTGATTCAGTTATTTCCTTTTTGGGACTTTACTGGAAGCTCATCACACAATCACATAAACTGCACATTACCATAAATTACAATGGGTTTATTCATACAACTAGATACAGCTGCTTGTAGAGTAGTTCCTAGAGTCAGTACTGGTGTACTGCAGCATAAGTGTACTTTCATTTTTATTAGGAATTTCATCTTTGTCCACAGGCTTTTCAAGATGGTGTAAGTTCTTGGAAATTGAGCAATTTTATCAAAAGGTTGGATATTGCTGGGATGTATATTTTATTGTACCTTTATACAGTCTTTCACAGGGCTCTTTCCAAACTTGTCCTGTTGATTTTCCAGACTTCAGTTTCCAAATCTGCCTTGTTTCTTTATGTCCCAAGAGTTAGTGGTTTGGTTATTGTTCTGCCCTGGAGGATACATGTGGGGTCCTAATTACAGACTAGACAATTTATGTTTTGCAATTCACCACTCCTTTTCTTTTTTTGTTTTCTTAAGTTTAAATCTGTGTCCTATGGAAATATTTCATTCAGGTTTGCGTGTCTCATGTCTGTCACAGACAGATGCTGAACAAGAGCTTCTCTAAGATTTTCAGACTGCCTATAAAACTGAGGTCTCTTGTAAGAACTTCCTAAACTTCTTCTTCATACCCTATACCTTTCCTTAGTACATTCTGCTGAACATGTAGTTTCACTTACGTACAATTAGTAAAGTAATCTCAATATCCAGGACAAAACAAGCTTCTTCTTGACGTAGTTTAACCCCCGCTGGGAACCAAACCCCATCTAGCTGCTCGCTTACTCCTTTACAGCAGGACGGGGGAGAGATCATAAGGGTAAATGTGAGAAAACGCATGGGTTGAGATAAGGACAGTTTAATAGGTAATGCAAAAACTGTGCACACAAGCAAAACAAAACCAAGAATGTGTTCTCTTCTTCCCATGGGCAGGCAGGTGTTCAGCTATTCCCAGGAAAGCAGGGGCCCATCACTCATAACAGTGACTTGGGAAAATCAAATGTCATCACTCCAAACATTACCCCCTTTATTCTTCTTCTTGTAGCTTTGTATGTGTAGTATGATGCCATATGATCTGGGGTATCCCTTGGGTCAGTTGGAGTCAGCTGTCTCAGATGTGTCCCCTTTCAACTCTTTGTGCATGCCCAGCTGAATTGCTGGTGGGATGAGAAACAGAAAAGACTTTTACACTCTCTAAGTGCTGTTCATGAAAACACCCCTGAGTTGCCAACACTGTTTCCAGCACAAATCCAAAACATAGCGCCACACAAGCCAGTATGAAGAAAAAGCACACTTCTCATATGCTGGGTTTTTTTTTCTGGCAGCTTCAGTAAACCTTCCTGAGGAACAAAGTTTCTGCTGGATCTCTCTGGGTTTTTTCCATTGGTCCTTTAATTTCTAAGCCATGTCTTATCATGTAGTGCCCTGATAAACATAAGTGGTGGTGTTTTGTGGTAGAAGTAAATATTTTAAAAAAGGAAAAAACCAAAAAAGCAGGAAGTATTTCTCTCTTGATGATGAGTTACAGGTAAGAAGCTTGTCAGAAAGGAAGGGTTTCTTTTCTTGTTATCAACACTGTACTAAGTCCTCAGTAGCAGCTCAGTTATCTTAAAGGTTTTTCAGTCCTCAAAAGAATGAAATTTCTGAAAAAAATAGCAAAAAATGTGTTTCTAATGCAAACCAAGACAAAAGAGGACTTGATGTATGGATTTTCTTGTCTCTGTAGTTTCTGAATGAAATAGACAGGGCAGTTATTTCTTCAGTGAAGTGCTTTTAGGTTTACTGATTAAATGTTTTGCATAGATGCAGAGATTGCATTGCGTAGTCATTGACATTACTGTCCTAATCTTTTGCAACCTTTGCTTCTTGCAGCTAACAGCTGAGTAACATTTCAAGGTATGATCAAGACAATTTATGGTCTGAACACAAAACATATGTTAAATATTTAAATGAATATTTAAATATTTACATATTCATTTAAAACTCAGAGTGAAGTCCAGAGTTGACGGTTTTGTTTCTTTGGCATACTGTGGTGGGTTTCTGTATGAAGTAGTGTATTGATAGACTATTCTGGGAAACTGGTCTGGTGTTCTCACAAAAATAAAGAAACAACCATGTGTCATTCATCCTGTTTCTCCTCTCTTACACACGCATGGCAACAGCTATGTTCCAAGACAAAAAGATTTTCAAAAATCCTCATTCTCCCCACAGCAAAATATTGCATTGCACATTCTAATTGAGATGAAGCATAAAGTGAAGTAGTAGATGGTTCGTGCTGAACATACTGAGGATTTGGTAATAAAGCAAGTACATGTTACAGGATCTTTTCTGTATCAGTCATGATTCTTCAAAAATTGTTTCAGGATCAAAAGTTGATTTAATAAAAATCACTATATATAATATCAAGTAATGCACAGGAAATAATTAACTTAACTTTGGAATGTAGGAACAAAAATCACTTAGTTTTTTTACCAGTTGCAAACTGAATAATGCATATTCCTGGGAAACATACATGGACAAATAGCCCACAGGAGCAAAATTGATGTGGTTTCATTATACTGTGAAGAAGTGAAGTGTAAAGGGAGGCTGTCCTGTAATTTATTTTTATTTAAACCATTATTGTTCAATTGATTTAAAAAAATCTACTGATTATTTAAACTGAGGTATCTGAAATCAGAATTAGCTTGATCTTTAAGTACCCTTAAGTCAGTCAATGGATTTCAGTAAAGCTTTCAATACTTTCTCCTAGTGGATCCTTCTGGACAAAATGTCCAGATTCTCTTCCACGGTTTGATTTCTCCTTAAAAGAAGAAGATGTTAGTTTGCTTGGGGTTTTTTATATTCTCAACATCAGATAAAACAGTTTGAGTGCTTTTGTGCTACTTTCTTACTTATCTACAAAGACAATTAATGATAGTTGAGGTCACTTGTCTGATGTGAGAAAATACAATTTCTTCTCTGCTGTCAAGGAAGGAAATAGAAGATCATTCAAACGACTGCAGGATATGGTGCCCTTTCTCACTCACTAATAAATATTTTGCAATATCTCAGAATGTCTGTTCCATGTTAGTACATTCTGGTTGCCAAGTACATGTGCAAGTACAGGGTTGACAGCATTCATGAATCTCTGGTTTATTTTTTAGGCAATGAAGGATTATATTAATCTTTTTATTAAACCTGTCTGACACTGCACTGATGATGGCTATGAAAAACCTTTCGTTTTGGAGGTAATTAGTTCCGTAATGTAAAGCAGGCACTACTGAATTTTCTGCTCAACCTGTTCTGTAGCATAAATTATGGGTTCCCACTGCTATTTCTTTGCCAAGGTAAACAGTGTGGGGCAAAATGAATGATCCGCATGCAGGAGGTAGGGATATTAATAATGTAGAAAAACTGGTTAGAACATATCCACATGAAGCTAGTACTGATTTAGATGACTTGTTTTGAACCTCTGCAGTTCAGTATACCCTTGAGAAAGTAAGTGGAATAGGAGATGTCCTAAAACAATGCTGAGCTTTGGGGTTTTTTTTGGTTTTATTTGATTTGGCTGGGAAGTTTTCTGTTGTTTTTTTGGCAGGGCGGGGGGAAGAATGATTTTTAATTATAATTCCCAATGAGAAAAACAGTCATTTTCATTGTGGATGGATGCAGCTTAACTGGGAAAATTGAAGAAGCAGCACACAGTGGTCCCACAATACAATTAATTTAGCATTAACAAACATACCAGCTGCGTTATTCAGAGCAAGCCATTTATTACTTCTGAGATTCTTCTTTGTACATGCCTTTTGAATTCATAGCTTTGGTGTGATGAAGAAAATAAGTAGGGCAGCACCCAGCTAGGCTTACTAGCAAGGAAAAATGACAGCAGTCTGCCCATAGTGAGGCAAATTTTGGGAGACTGATGCAGCCTAACTGGTCTGTCCGCAGCCCTGGTGTGTCTGGCACAGGCTGCTTGCAGGACTACTGGGATTGTGTGCATGGTAGATGGGATGGAGCCGAAAAATCAAGGAAATTGTGGCTAACACTTTTCACTTGCTGTTGTGCAAATACTTCCTGTGTTAAGAAAATACGAAGTTGCAGTCAAATGGCACGTTTGAAGAGAGAAGGATCTCTTTGCAGTGGCAGACACGAGCGATGATTAAGGCTTTTTCTTCAACAGGCAATAGTAACAAGATTGCTATTGAAAGAGTGGTTGCCTTATACAGATGGCAGTACTGTCACAAATGTAGGCATGCCTTGGACATGCATCCCATATTGGTGGCAGCAAGAGTATTACAAACTACAGATTCCTTTTAGCAATGAGAAGTTTTCACCAGAATCTTTCCTGTTTGCTCACCTGTTGCTTACTCTGTGATCAAGGCTGGAACAACAAGCCCAGGGAAGGAAAGAAGTAAATGATCTTAAAAATGATAATAGGCATGCAAGGAAAAGCATTGTAGCTACTTCCTTGATTACATCCTCCCTGCAATGTCAGTCACTAGGGCAATAATTTTCATTTTCTGCTCTTTCTGATGTTACTGCATAGGTGAAAAAACTTTTGTCCCTCAGGCTGAAAACTATCAAAATCTATTCTATTGGAGTCAGCTGTCTCAAATGTGTCCCCTTTCAACTCTTTGTGCATGCCCAGCTGATTTGCTGGTGAGATGAGAAATAGAAAAGACCTTTACACTCTCTAAGTGCTGTTCATGAAAACAGCCCTGAGTTGCCAACACCGTTTCCAGCACAAAGAGAATAGAGGTCAGTGCCTAGGCAGGGTATACCTGGACATAAAAAAAGCAAATCTACCACTGGGGCAATAAATCTCTTGGGGTTTTGAGAGGGTACTGTTCTTCAGCTCACTTCCATGAATTAATTCAGTGGTCACTGGTTCAATCTTTTTATTCTTTATGTCGTTGTGAAACCAATTCTTGCAGTAAAGATAAGAACAGCTGACAAACAGTTTTGACAAACTGATTTACTTTCTTTTGTAAGGCATTCCCAAACTTATGAAGTTTCATGAACATCAAATATCTGCTCCTTTTATCTCCATACTAATTCCCACTTGACCTTATGCCTTTCTAACAGGCTTTTCCCTCTGAGTGACTGCCTTTTTCTGTAAACTTTTAGCACCTCTGTCTTCTATTATTCCCCATGAAAAGCAGAAATTAAGAGCCAAGTAGTACTAAGTTCTAGGTCAGAAAATATTTTGGTATCTAGTTTTTGTTTGCTTCCCAACTCATGAGAAGCAGAAATTATGCAGACTCACCAGAATTTGAAATTAAGTTATTTATGGTATTTCTTAAATTTAATAAGCTGAAAAATCCATTGCGTGTCCCATTGCTTATTACTTTCTTAATAGATCTCAGCTATCTCAGTTACCTCCTGTAACACATTGTTCTCTTACACACCATCTCTGCAGAAATAGCTTGACACTGACCTCCAAGTTTCCTAACATCTATTCATCTGCAAACATCATGACAATACAGTAAACATCTCCTAACCTACGTCAGCCAGATCCCCAGTCTTGTTCTTCTACGTTCCATTGCGAGATTCCTGACGGCAATCTGTGTTGATTGTTGAGAAATGCAAGATATTTTGGACCAGAGTCTGTCAAACATATGAGAATCTCATTTAGTTATCTTCAAAGTGGTAAGCTGCCTGAGCTGCCTTGCCCTGTATTACTTTTCTTGGCTTGCCAAAGCCTCCAGATTCTGAATTCTTCTGAATGTTTTGCCAAATGGTTGCTTTTACAATATGGGACAGACTGGTCACAAACATTTTGATCTGGGTCAACTGTGGCTGGAAAAAATATGTGTGACAATACACCTGCCATTCAGATGGCCATCCTATGATTCAAGCTAATCAGAGCTAGTTAATTACAGTTATTTAATGTGACACACCTATTAAACCATTTTTGGAAAATGGATGAAGAGGGAGGGACTTAAAATGCATTTAAAGGCTTAAAAAAAAAAAGCTCAGTTTCTTCAAAAGTATTAAAATTTAGAGAATTTTGAGCACTAAACATGAAGCATGTCTACATGGCACAATACAATACTGTGCAAAGACAATGGGAAGCCAGCTGAAAGCAATGCTGTGCATTTTTCAAGGAGGTAATTGAGAATTTGGTGTGGAGAAAAGACACTAGAGAGAGAAACAGGGATTCAAAAGCTGGGGGAATTCTTCAGAATTGACATAAACTTTCAAAAAGCATCAAGTTCTACGCTTTTATGTAATATTTCTAAAATATCTGAAATGCACCAGATTTGTCTTTCACACACAGTTCAGTAACATACAAATGGTAGTTCTTAGAATTTTATGTAATTATCAGATGTTCAGTAGATAATATCAGCTATGTCTTATTATACAAACTTTGATAGTACCTGTTGCTTCATTGTAATCGAACACAGTCTTGGTACCATCATACTTATGTGCATGTATTTCTCCCGGAAGAAAGTGGTCTATTCAACTAGAACAAAACTTCAGACTGCTAAAAATAAAGATAAAATTTAAAAAAAAAGTAAAATAATAACTTCTGTGGTTTTCCATTCCAGATTAAAATACAGAAAAAAGTACTTTCAAAGCAGGTATCTGTTAGACATTCTAGCAAGACTGTTTTGTACATATCTTTGATTTCATCACCTGGTTTCAGCACACAAAAAGTAAGGAGTGCCAGAGCGTCCTTGAATTGAACTCCTGAATCAATGAGTGTTTTGTCATGCTGGGAATGGAAACTTCCAAGGAACTGGCTAAAATGCTGCTGGTTTTACTACATGTCACTCTTTTCTCTGAGTCAGCTCCTGAATATTTCACTGAGCCTAGTGTAACCAGAATTTCCAGTGGGTCTGGGACAGCCCTAGAATACTCCAGTATCCAGCAGATATGGTTCTGCTATTTTTCCACACCACATGAAGGAAACAGGATATTCCTGCTCTCACCTTAAGCCTTGCATAGGAATGCAGGCTTTTGCAGCACAGTAGTAAGAGACAGGGACTCTGGCACAGGGTTGTGGTGTGATACAAGTCTTACATTTTACTGCAAAACGAGATGAACAGAGTATGTTCTACTCTGCATTAAATGTTGGTTAGTATGATGAATCCTCAAAGCTTATGTTCAGTTAGGTAACCTAACATGGGCCCTACGCAGGTGACATAACACATGCTCTCTTTTCTTTCTTCTGGTTTCTGTGGCTATATACATATCCTAGAACAAAACAAAAGTAATTTTCACTGACAACAATAACTATAGGTAAAGTAGCATAAGCAGGGAACAGAAGTTCTTCCCTAGCTGCCTGAAACACCACCTGGATTTTCTCACTGGAAGTAGGAACTACCAAACTGTTCTTCTCTTGACTGACAATGCTGGCAGACATGTTCACCACTAAAATTTGATGATGTTTTTAGAAGAAATACGTCTACTAACTCTACTAAACTTTAGTAGAGTTAACTACTCTAAATTTCAGTGGAGTTAATTAAATTCTACCTGTGCAAGATCCCCCCCTCTCCAGTATTAACAAGTATACTTAATAACAAAAGAAAAACAAGGACATAGTATGAAGGATGGATAATGTCTTACCTGGATCATGGCAACCCATGATCATTGCTGATAAAAATTATTAATGTTGCAACTGTTTGACAGAATGAGATAGAAGTCGTCAGACTTCTGTGAAATTACTTAACCACACAGTTCTTAAACAAATACTTCCTTGACTTAGTACTTCTCATGATCTTCTCAGTTACTGAGATTGTAAACCTTTTGCCCAAACCTACAGACGCTGAAAAAGAAGTCACTGTGTGCCATCGTGTGGATATCACAAGAACACCAACATCTGTTCTGAAAAGATGGATTCATTAAAAAAAAAAAAAAAAAAAGCATGAGGAGGAGGCGGAAGAACACAAATGTGTATATCCTTGAATACAAATGTCGTGAGGAAGCTCATTTCAGAATTTTCAGAGTTTTTTTATTTCCGTTTCTTGCTTTTCAATTAAAATAAACTAGCAATGCTAATGGCCATGACGTCACACTGTCAACTGTTAATGGCCTGTCATTAGTAGTTAAGCAACTAGGCAATGACTTCAAGATTTGGACTTCATATCCAAGACACTTCCATTATGAAATATCACTTTAAACACTGTTTGTAGCATTATTCTCTACACACTCAGAGAAAGCAGAACAGAATTGACCTGCTAGTAGAAGGTTCTCTAAGACAGCTCTCTAAGACAGTCAAAGCAACTCAAACTGAAGTAATGAATTTAAATGTTGTCATGAAAAGGATGGCAGGGAATTGGGATAAAAGAAATCAAAGAAGGAAAGAAGAGGATAAGTTTGAGTCAAAATCACTTACAATTTTTTTGCCTTCTTATATAAAAGAACTTGTGTCCACAGCTTCCATGAGCAATCAGTGCTTTATAATATGATTTATAAGTCAGTTTCTCAGAACAGTTACCATTTAAAAAAGTTATTTACTTGGAATACAATTAAATACAAGCACAAGCCGTAGATGTTTACATTGCTTTTCCACCTAGCGATCCAAATTAAAGGTAAGCCCTGATGTTGCGGTGGTCGAAAGGCAACCCGCTCTGCCTGGGCAGGCCCAGGAAGGGTTCCTGAAGAGAGTCCGCTGGGCGGACCTGGAAACGTAGCCTGGGCCCGAGCCTGGACCCTAGCCCTGTACTTAGGGCAAGAAGTTGCGTTCACCCCATGATGCTTTTCTTCCCCTATTTGAATTATGTTAATCCCCACACTCCCATTGGTTTCCGTTCCCCACTCCCCAGTTTTCCCCATATGGTTACGGCCTGGAAAGTTCTCCCTTATTTGGACCCTGGTTGGCTCCCTGTTGCAAATCCTCGCCTTCTCCGGTTGTTATTGGTCGTTTGTATATGGCTCCACCTATATACTGCCCCTTTGAGTTACACTGATTGGTTATTTTGTATGTATCCCCTCCTCTCGTTCTTGGTATATTATACGTTGCAACCCCTTTTCTGGGCTCTTCGCCCTTTGTTCCTCCCATGCCCCTGAACCCTCGCCTCTCAGAATAAACCTTCTCTTCTCCCCTGAAGAGCCCCTTCTTTTGTCTCCTCTGGCCTCTTTTCCACCGGTGGGCACAGCGGGCCCTGTGCATGGGTTTCCTGCTTGTCCTCCAGCTATCGGGGCAGCAGTCAGACACATATAACCACAGCTGGGGAAGGGAATTGACCTCTGGCCAGCGAGCTAGCCTCCCGGGCAGTCAGAGGGTCACAACACCCTGAAATATTTTTATTTATATTTATGTTTTTATATCAAACTGGTGAAATTAGAAACTGTGTTCTAGAAAGGGGGAAAGAAAAGAAAGTCCCAGTTCAGAGATTTTCTGGATGGTGTTTCTGGATAAGTTATGTGTTTAAACACAAATACGTTTACATGCAGCACAGCAGTGCTGAATGAGACCCCAGAACTCAAATGGCCTATAGTACCACTGATACAAACAGACTGCCTGCTGGCAGGCTGGATGTTCTGTAATGTACCAAGATTACGGACATCTTTCACAATGATATTATTTTGCACTCGTGCAATCTCAAATTTATTTAAGCTAGATCAGGGCAACAGAAAAAAGAGTACTAATCATCTAAATACATTAATGAGCTTTATCAACATGAAGAGCAACTGGAGACAGGAAGTGAAGGAAATGCTGTTACCCTTCATTTTCCTTTGAGTGAACAGAGAATGAGCACTGCTGTCTTGGTGCTTTATTCCACAGGAGATCCCTGCACTAGTGACGGTAGTGGCAGAAGGGGAGAGACGTGAGCACGATGGTAAAGCAGAGGTGAGTAAAAACTCTTCGGGGTTGGGTTTTTGGTTTGTTTTTAGTTTGGTTTGTTGTTGGGTTTTGGTTGTTTGGACTGTTGTTGTTTTGTTTTAAGCAAGCCACTGCAGTTCACTGGGGCATGTCATGAAAAGACCTGTTCTCAGGGTTTGCCTGAATGTCTGCTGTTCACTGAGCGAAAAGGCAAATCCAGGGCTACCAAGGGAGCAACAATCCCTATCTCCAGGCGTGGGCGCGGGGTGCGAGCTGCAGCCTTTCAGGTAAGCGGGTGAGGATGTGGCAGCTGGTGCAGGAGCCACAGCTGTCACTGCGCAGTCTCCACCAAACAAACGGCAGGCCGGGCCAGGCCCAGCTGCCCTCGGAGAGCCGGGTGTGACGGAACCCGTGGGCAGGAGCCAAGGGCACGGCGGTGACCGTGACGAGTGACGGGGCTCGCAGCGCACGGCAATGCTCGCCGCCCCCCGCAGGCGCCGCCCGCCCGCTCAGGCCGAGACCGCCCTCCAGCTCCGCCCGCCCTGCTCCAGCCGGGATCACCACCCCGT
>VZTG01005676.1:344735-414806 GCA_013397845.1 Melanocharis versteri | reverse complement strand
CCCGCCCCGCCCCGCCCCGGCCGGGATGGCCGTCCCCCGGCGAGGGAGGGCACTCTGGGCATGCGGCGCGGGCACGTCCATTCTGGAGGGCGGGCCGGAGCCGCCGGNCCGCCGGCGAGGCGCCGGGCCGGGGGTCTGCAGCGGGTCGCTGTCGCGCCGCCGGGCGGAGCCGCGCCCTGCTCCTGCCGGGCAGCGGTGCGGCAGCGCTGTGGCTGAGCTCGGCTGACCTCGGGGGCCGCCCGGCTGCCCTGCCCTGCCCTGCTGCGCTATTGTCATGACTTGCGCTTTCCGAGAACGGCCCTGCCTTGTTCCTTGTTAGCGTTTTCCTGGCGCTTTTTCCCCTCCTCCTACATTGCTTAGAGCCTTGCACCCCACCTTGTGTTATTCCCTGCACGCCAGTCTGTAAAGGGGTTTCTGTGAGTCTTGATGTTTCTTCCTTCTTTCATCTAGTAATCCTCATGATGTACAGGATGTAGATAAATGTCACATTCATGGTGCAGTGGTATGGCAGCTTGGGAAAATATCCCTTCAAAAAAACCTCCGATAGCAATAAGAAAGGGAGTAGTTATTGGGAATCGCCGCAATGAAGAAAGTTTAAGGGGAGTAAAGCAGAATTTGAAACAGAACAAGTGGGCTTGGCCTACAGAGAGTATATTTTCCTATTGCCCACTTCTGTTTCAATTGTCTAAATGCAGGCAGACGTATACTGCAAGAGAATTTTGACGTTGCTTAAACAGACACTGAAGTCAGCAGTCATACTGCACTACTTCTAACAGGCGTGAAACTTTCAGATGCCTCTGAAAGGGAACTTGTACAAACTTGACAGACTAAACAATTACCGCATTTGCTTCTACATATTTTATTTCATCAGTAAATATTTTACTAATAAATAGTTCTGAGATGCTATTTCATAGTACAGAAGAAAGCTGATTTTTTCCTCTCATTTTTCATCATAGTAAAGCTGTACTAATTGTCATAAGAATGAAATGTGTTCTGGATGTATGTATGACATATTTATTAATTATTATTGCAGAACAGAAAGAAAACTATAAAATATATTGTATGTGTGTGTGTGTATGTAGGAGATGTAATAGGTCTGGCATTGCCACAGTGACTGAATTTTATGAAGCTGTTTTATACTTTGCCAAGTGGTATATTGCATTATTCTTATCATCACCAGTGTTATGTTTGTAAATAGTATGTAGGCAGAGTTTGGCTTTTAAGTATTTGAATATCCTGTTATATCCTTGCCTTACACAAAGTCACTCACACTTTATAAAATTTTTACAGCTAACTTTTCTGAGCAAGTAGTTGAAAGCTTTCCATCTGATATCCCTACTGGTATATACTATGGATGGGCCTGTGTTGGAAATGGAGATGTGCATAAAATGGTTGTGAGCATAGGATGGAATCCCTTCTATAAGAATATTAAGAAATCAGTGGTAAGAATTTTGCTTTTTGGGGGATTTTTATTGTAATAAAAGACCGGATGAATTTTAACAAGATGTGCAGAATTTGATTGATGAATGATATCTGGGAATTTGTGCGACATTAGAAATGCATTTGTTACCTATATAATTTTTATATTCTGAAAAGAATATACTCTCTGTAACCAGAGGGTATGCAGATGAAGTTGAATAAAGCTTTTCTTTCTTTTCTTTCACCATTTCTTAGCTGCTCCCAAAATTAAAATATAATAGTACTTGAAATGATGGCTGCTTGAGTTGCTGTTAGCAAATTAAGCATAAACTTGGTAAATGCATTGCATTTACTGGTTATGAGAGCCCTAGCATAAGCTGAAACATTGTAATAATCTGTTGTTCTCTGCAATGTATCTGCCTTTCAGATAGGAGATGTTGGGGCAGCCTAATTTGTAATGGTTTTTTTATTAATTCTTCTCTTAAATTATGGAATCCATACATGATATGCTGCGGCTTAATGTACAGAATAAATATTTGAAGGCATATAAGGATGTAAGGATGGAGAGGTTAAAATCCTGAGCTGTGACAGCTGTGGGGGTTTTTTGCTGTCAGGTGCTGGAGCTTTTCCTGAGTCTTGCAGAGCTCTCTTTTATTTGTTGGAAACAATTTTATTTGCACATGAATCTCTGCTTGTAAGTGTTTGTGTTAGGCAAATGTATACTTTAAAATTTTTTTGCAGATAACTTTTCTGAGCAAGTAGTTAGAAGCTTCTCAAATGGTAGCTCTGCTGGTACATGCTGTGGATTGGCCTATTTTGGAGATGAAAGTGTGCATAAAATGGTTTTGAGTGTAAGGTGGAACTGTTTCTTAGTCTGGACTTGGTCTTCAATGTTATCATTCAATTCTCTTAGGAGATAAGTTGTAAAAGCTCTCCTTGAGCCAACTACTTCTATCAAAATCTTCATAGTTATTTGAATGCCTCCACTTGCTGATGAAACATTAACATTTCCTGTCTTGGAAATCTTACGTCTGAGAAGTTTTGAAGCATTTCTCCTGATGTCTGGGGATCTGGTTCCTTTTTTTTTTTTTAATTGGTTTGTTGAGTTTTTTTGTTTCATTTGAGGGGGTTGTGTTTTTTTGTTGTGTTTTATTTCGTTTTGGTTTTTGTGGGGGTTTTTTTGTGTTGTTTTTTTTTGTTGTTTGTTTTTTTTTTTGGTTTGGTTTGGGGTTTTTTCCTGTTTTTTAGGGCGGTGGTTGTTTTCTGGGGTGTTTTGTGTGTATTTTTGTTTTTTGAGGGGTTTTTGTTTTGATTTTTTCTTTTTTGTTGGTGATTTTTTTGTTTGATTTGGGGGCTTTTTGTTGGTTTTGGGAGGGTTGGGTTTTTTCCTTACTTTTCTTTCTTTTTCTCTTTGTACACTTTTTACTTTTTAAGGGAGTAATTTTTTAAAATTCCACACAAAGTGCAATTCTACTTCCTAATACAAACTAAAGCCCTGGCCTGTTTTGGATTATACATGCTATACTAAATGTTCCTTTTATTTTTATCTGTTGAGAAGAATTTGAATGTTGCATATTAGGCCTACATGCTTACAGAGAAGGAAATAAACTCTTGCGCTCATAATAATTGTCCACTTATTTCTCTTCCTTTAGGAAACACACATTATCCATACCTTCAAAGAAGACTTTTATGGAGAGATTCTTAGTATAGTCATAACTGGATACATTCGACCAGAAAAAAACTTTGATTCCCTAGGTCAGTATTGGAGGTCACCCTCAAACTAGTTTCTTTTTTGCCTTATTCATGCAAGTTCTGTGTCTTCACTGTGTCTCCTTCCATCATGAGATGTTTTATCTGTTAACCTTTGAAATTTCCGTGAAACGTTTTCATAGTTTAAAAATCAAAGAAACATACCCCCACATATTCTAATGTATCATACTTAAAACCTGCATTTTTCTTTCACTTGTCTGAGGAGTAATTATAAAATCATGGGCTTGTCATAAAAGTCAAGTGTACTAATTTCTTCTTAAAATGCAGTTTTGTTAGTATTGAAACAGAGCTGCTAGCGTGTCTTTTGGCAAAAGAAGAGGGTAATGCTGGTAACGGGTAAAAACACAACTTTAGCATGTTAAAAAAAAGACATTTTAAAAGCAAAGAATTCTGCCTTTCAAACCTCATAGTTATATTCTACTTCTGTGATTGTTGTTTGATATTTTGTGGTGCCTTATTTTCACTTGTTACTGTGTTCAGAATACAAACCAACTTTTAAATATCCCTATTCTTACGTTTTTCAGATGCGCTCATTTCAGCAATTCAGGAAGACATTGAAGAAGCAAAAAGACAGCTAGATCTGCCAGAACATCTTAAACTCAAAGAAGATAACTTTTTTCATCTGCCAGAAGGCAAAATAGTAAACAACCACTGAGAAAACCCATACAGCCTTTTTCCTTTTTTTTTTTAAATTTATTTTTTTTATTTTCTCCCGTAGTGGAGTTTTTGCTTTGCACTGCTCTCATAGACACTTGTGTGTCATATGTTTGTTAGGTTACTGAGATCACAACCAACAACCATACAAGATGATTTCAGTTTTCTTTGGTTCAGTCATCATTAGTCCAGTCATACAAAAGAACTAGAAGGCTATACTACATCGTTGTAGATAAACTATGTATCCTAAAGTTACCAGGTGTTTAGAGATCTGAGCACATTCAGAACATGACCAAAGTTAATTGTAAGCCTAAGGTGTGGTTAGCTCATTTAATGAAGAATGTCTGTTTCTAACATAATGTTTTTCCAGCTTATTTTCCCATTTTTTATGTCATTCTTAGATCTGGATTTTAGCTTAGAAAATGTTGCTGTTGATTGGCTCAGAAAATTCCTGTGGTTAGGTATGATTAGATAACAGTAGCAAGATTAATTCTCTATAGTTCTTGTTTTTTATATACTACACAGCTTTGTGGTTGAAGCTGTTACTTTAATAGAAATTATTTATTTTATTTGAAATGGAAGAAATCACTGTTGCTCATTGTGTTGCTAGAATCAGAGCTATACTTCACAGTTGACTAAACATCTGACAACACATAATTTGTGTAGTGTAATTCTGAAGAGGTGTTCCACTTAATTTCAAGAAATGAGTGAAAGTGTGAAAGTTGATAAACTTTAAGGTTCAGGTGCAAAAGATGCCGAAACAATGTAACAAGACTTCTGCTCATTGCGCCTTAAAGGAAAACAGGTAGTGATACACAAATTTGCATTTTATGTGCTGCTGGTATTTTTCATAGGAAAATCTTGAGGTTATTCACTGCACTGGCAATAAAATGTCTGACTTCAAGGTTGGAATTATTGTAAGGCACAGAAAAATCTCATCAACACTCTGCACTAAGTGCAGGTAAGAGCCAAGGTTTTGGCAGACCAAGTGGATAAATACACAAATGAAAGCCTTTGGGGATTTATTGCATAATATATCAGCACTATAGTGAATATTGGTTATTTTTTACAAGTAGTTGTGGACAGTCCTACTCTGAAATATGGGGATACAAGTGGGGGTTGGACTGGATGATATCCAAATGTACTTTACCACCCTAACTATTCTGTGATAGATAAGTGGAAGGAGTACTGGGAGAGTGGATGGTGATTTGAAAAATACTTTGCAAAGTATGTAATGTGTGATTCAGTATCTACTCTTCTTTTCCTCTGGTAAATTTTTCTATCCCTTGGTGAATGGAACCAGGTTAGCTACAGTGACTGTCACATTCATAACTTTTTGACATCACCCTGTGATGTGTCTGGGACATACTCTGAAAATCACAGTACTTCTTTGAATATGTCTCAGTTGTGATTCTCTGTCTGAACTACGATGTTCAATATGGAACGCACAATTTCTGTAGTGAAATTTGATGAACTTACTCCTTGTCCTGTCTTACTCAAATCCTACTTTTCACTCTAGAGTTTAAGAGAGTTTTAGCAAGGTAGCTGTTTGGGTCTTCTGTGGCAGGTGCTGTCAAGATGGTAGTTTCACTTCATATTGTTTTAAATTCTAGCCGGTATCATGGGCTATTATTAGGGAGGAGGTCTTCAGGAAATCAAGGGCTCATGTTTGCTCTTTAGGATGTCAGTAGAAAACTTGATTTCATTTAAATGAATTGTTCACCAGTGCTGTTGATAGCAGAGACAGATACAATACATTTGGGAGAGAGGAGGGACACGGGACAGTATAATTTATTTTAAATGAGAAGAGAAATAATTTAGTGGGCTTTTTATTATATAATATGTTTGAAACTGTATTTCTAAAAAGTTTGTACAAGAATTGTCTTGCAAGATTGATGATTGGAATTCTAAAGAGGAGAGATGAAATTTTTTTTTTTTGCTTAGAGTGTATGCATTCTTTAGATTGTAGTAATGTTAAAATCATATATTTTACTACTGCTTTTAGAAAATAAGCAGAAGCCACACTAGTCAACAGTGCATGTTGTCAACAAGATTGTTGTTCATCATGGTACTGTAGCTAAACTCTCATAGCTGCCTTTAAAATTGATTTCTGCTGGTAATGTCTTGGGTCTGTTGTGGAAACTATGGTGCCTTAAGCTGCTTCTGAATAGTACTTTTCTGTATCTGCTAATAAATGCCACTATCAAAAATTCGATTCACCATTTGGTTGTAGAACCGCTGTGCTATGGGTAGAGAACAATATTAAAGGAAAACTTGAAAGACTTCATTTGCTCTCAAATCCTAGCTGAGGTATGATATATGCATACACTGAACTAAGAAACTGCTCTTCATGTGTTTGTCTTCAAATTAGAGAGTGTGTTAGTACATCCATTTGGCTGAGTGTACCTGACCGTATTATTTAAGAGAAAATGTTATACATCACTCTTTAAGCTCAGTACATAATTCCTAGCACAGTATAAACTTTATGAAGGGTTATATTTTTGTATTATGTACAAGTAGCTGTATTTTGGTTGATGTTGCTGCACTGTACCATTACTAAAGGAACTGTAATTGACAAAGTTATGCTTCTTGTTTTGGATTTCCTTTCCTTTGCTAATCCTAGCAATGCCAGTTGTCTCGGTTTTATGCAAAGCTTTGTGGGGGTGACTGCCTTATTTTAAACTTTTTAATCTTCACATGCTTTTGTATTCCTGTTTGTTACTGAAGGTGCAATGATTAAATCCCAAATGGGTTCCAGAGAACTCTTTCAAAGTTACAGGGTAACCATGAGGTCTTCAGGAGTATCTAACACAAAAAGAACCCACTTAAGAATTATGGCTTAAAAATTATTCTTTCTCACATGTAATTCCTTTCTAAAGACAAGTCTTAACTGATTAACAACTCTAGAGCTGTTTATTATCAAAAATGTGAAGGAACTATTCTAAGGCTCAGTCTATTCCCTTAGCCATCTGACCATACTGGCAACACATAACAGTACTTTCATGCACTTTTGTGTAAAGACTTTGTTCTTCCCAGTGAGGGGCTGTAAAGAGCATCCTCTTCTGTAGTACTATATACTTCAGCAATGCTAAAAAAATTGCTTTGTTATGTCCATTTAAGGTAGGTCACCCACTGAGAGTGCTATTTATTCCCGTTGGCATAGTTTGAAAGTGCTGAACCGCTTTAAAAGGTAAGTGGAAAATTCTGCTGTAAATGCTCTCTGCTTATTTTAGTTCTCTGTAGTCTGAGAAGATTGTAAAGAAGACGGAAGTCCTTTTTGCCAGTGTACTTCTGGACTACATTTCACTTTGCAGTAAATTCAGACTCTCTGTGTGTGATGAAACTCTATTTAAACCAATGGAATTGGATTAATTAGGTGTTGATGATGTATAGAATATTTCTGGTATTTTTCACAGTAATGAAGAATACTGTGGAGGTACTTGGCAGAAGAAGTGATGTCATAAATGCAGTTCCATTGGGAAACATACTACAAGATTATGACGAAAAACATCAGCTTTGAGGAACACAGATGCACCAGATGATACCAGCAAGTCTGGGTACAAGAGCTACTGTATTACGAGTAGCTTTCCAGCTGTAATTCCATAGTAGTAAACTACTGGCACCCATCCCAGTGACATTAGATAAAAATGCCCATCTTGTTTATCTGTGCACACTTTGGTAGTGATTGGCATGATTCTTGGTGAAAGTGTAAGGGCACACTTGAGTGGATGGTTGTTTAACTGTTGTAGCAGTTTAAATGCACACACATACCACATTTGCAAAGGATTTGCTCTCTAAAAAGTGGACAGAAATGCATTCTCCTAAAGCAGTTTACATCTAAAAGTCTACAAAATAGTTAGGTAAAGCTTTCGAAAACCTGCTCTTAGAAACCATGCCCTTGTCTGTTGCGGTGACCCAGCCCACCTTCACCTTCAAGGTGAATGATATTAATTGGGTAGACTTCCCCGACAGGGGGAGTGATAGTGAAGGTGAGGCTGGGGAAGAAGCTGTTCCGTGATGTCATCGGTTACTCCTTCTGTTCCACCCCTGAGTTCATAAATATGCATTAGTCCTAGAAGGTTCTACTGAATTCGACCCCTCATTGGTTGCTGGGTTTTACCCCTCCCTTGAAGTGTTCTCATTGGTTGGTTGTTGATACCCCCTGAGGCCCCTATTGGTTTGTTCCTTCACTCCTCCCCTCCTTCCTGCTGTATAAAACCCTATGTCACCCCCTTTTGTTCGCTCTTTGTTGGCACTCCTTCTGACTCTGCGTTCCTCCTGTTGGGAGAATAAAGGATTCAGGAACTGCCTCTTTGGGCCCTTCCCTGCTCTTTTATCTGCGCCTCGTCTTCAATGTACACCAGCTTTCCGTGGACCCTCGGCAGCTAGAGGAAGCGGTGCCGGAACACTCGCATCCGTAGCTAACCTGCATGCTGGGCCCGAGAAGGCAGGCGACGCTACACTTGCATGATCTTTGTTGTCTGAAATCTTGAGCTTAGCATGCTAGGAAAGTGTTAAATACAGTGCAGTAATTCTGTAAGAAAGGCATCATAGCAGAAAATCCATAAAGTAGTAACTATTTCTCTAAAACACTGACTTTCATCCTGTTTACACTCATCTTCCTTGTCCCCTAGAAGTCTGTTTTGAAATATATATTGAATTGTTGCCATCCTGTCCCATATATGCTATATCTTCATCTCTGGTCTCAATCACTTCATGTTCTTGTAGTAGTTGCTTATGTGGGAAAGAAAGATTGATTTACAGCCTCTCATACCCTCCTCCATTAATAGCTGTGTCTTTGCCTTGCTTTATTCTCCAGATCCACGTAAAGCTTCTAACTAAAAGGAAAAGCCAAATCAGCTGGTAAGAAAGTAAGTGGTTTGGATTTTCCTCTCTGGTGGTAGAATGGATTATAGTACACAGTCATCTGATAACAGCAATTAAAAAACATGAAATAGGTCAGGTAGTAAGGGTCTTTGTTTTAAATGACCTGGTAGAACTGTAGGTTAGAGTACCAGTTTTAATGTGTTGGAGATACTGTCTTACCCTTCCAATACCACAGTTGGACTTTTGTAGCTGTGGTGGTATAAGGCTAAAGAAAAGGGGCTTGGTAGGACAGCTACAGGGTTTTTTATTAGATTAAGAATAGTCAGAAGCAGAGAACAAACAGGGACACAAACACAACTTACTTCTAACCTTAGGCTAGAAACACAAAACACCTCAGAAATATTTTTAACTTCGGTATCTAGAAAAAATTGAAGACTGTTTTTTGTGGCCCAAGCCTGCTTTTCCCAATTGTATCCGTTTGGTTTAATCACATTTTTTCACTCCAATCTATATGCGAGATGCTGTAGCTGTTTCAGAGCCAGTGAGGTGATTTTGACGTGGTGATGCGTATTGCTATCCATTGAAATTGGTACCTTCTAGTCAACTGTTTTATGGAAAGCATAGGTGTTTTAAAAAATGTGGGAGAAAAGGTGGCATGTCCCAAATCAGCTGCAAGTAAGCCCTGCCCGTTGTGAGGATGGAGCAAAGGCATTATGTTGTGTGCATTCAGCTCAGCATCATGCTTTTCCTCTTTTTTGCTTTTCATTTTTAAACGTCAGCCTAGTCAGTCATAAAGCCCTTAAATGCCAGTACTGCTCTTCAGCAAGGTCATACCTTGAGATTTTTGCTACAGTTAAAGGAACCTAGGCTGTCTGCCAGTTTGAAGTCACCACAGCAGGGTGGGCAGCAGCCTTCTTCACTGTGCAGTGGCATGTTAGCTGGACACAAGAGAAGAACAAAAATAAGAATATTAAAAGATAACCTATCCTTACAGGAATATTCTCCATTGTTCACATTGTGTTTAATAGTTAAAAGTTCAGTGTACGAATCACAGGAGATAATGGTTCCAAATGGGCACCTCTTATCGTGGTGTCTCATGGACTTTGTACTCATCTACAAAGCAGCCTGAGTTATGCATCTCACCCAATAAACTTTATCTGTATGCACAAGATATGCACCCAAATGCTCTCTTTCCTAGAAAAACAATTAAGGCAAGATCACGGCACAAAAAAAATCGTCTAACTTCCCTTCAAAAACACTCTGAGCACTTCTGTTTGTCTTCACAAAGAATCACATGTGAGATATCCAGCAGGAGAAGGTCAGTATTAAAAGAATCCTGAGCCTGGTCTTGAAACTGTGTACCCACAAAGCATATTTTGTGGGTGTTTTGAAATTTGTGAAAACGCTCTTCATGAACTGCAAAGACTGTGATGGACTTTTGCCTTTTTTATTTTTCCTTTTTATCATCATTCTGTCATCTGCCCTGAAGAGGGGTCCCAGAGAATTTACAGAGTCCTGGCAGGGTCCTTTGTATAATACACGTAACAGAAGAAAGGTGTAGACTGTCACGGCAAATGTGGGACATGAAACCCAGGCAGAATTGCTGAGCCTCTGCAGACACCAGCAAAGTGTCAGCTGTTGCAGCTTGTGCTGCATAATTGAGGGTCTGAAAGGAAGAGTGACCTGTGGCAAAGGGGTTCAGGAGGGATATAACTCTTGGTTTATAAGCTATGCTACACATTTAATACTTGTATTTGGTATGCTTCATTGACTTTTGGTCTTTGTTTAGGGAAATAAATTGAGGCAGACATTTATTGTGAAAAACTTTGTAGCCTTTACCAATTACATTCACAGGGCCATTCTCTCCTCTGAGCTGATGATGCAGCTTTTTTATTTTCTCTTGTCAGCTCGAGTTTCTCCTGGCACCCATAGCTAATTGTGGTGCAGGTGTGAGATTTAAGGGCAAGCAAACCAGGTGCCTGCCTCTCATGGGGAGGTCAGAGGCAAAAGAAGAGTGGATTGGGACACTTAAAACATGAAGTCAGTTTCAGTGAGCAACAAGAGCATCCAAGAGCCGGACTGCACCTCTGTGGGGTCGCCCAGCAGTGGAGTCACCTCCATGCAGAAGTAATGGAGCCAGAAGATGCTAGCATAAGGTGGAGGGTGTCGTGGAGCAGGAAGGAAAAGCAGTTACTCAGGTCCCTGAGATTGGGAACAGTCATCTGAGTCCCTGGGTCCAGGTGCAGCATATTTACCTGGATGTTGGTGAGGATATCTGATTGAAGAGCTGCTGGCAGATTTTTCCGAGAGGTAGAAATCAGAATTGTTAGGGCAAGTGTCTAGCACACCGAAGCCCAACACCTCATCCCCATTCTGTTATGCTTTTTTTTCTACTTCTCATTTCTGAAGGGCCGAAGTCCTTTTCAGCTGAGCACACCAGCCAGTCAGGTAGTGGGGAGGAAAAATAGTGGCTACAGAAGCACAGTAACTTGACCAATTTCATGGTCTCCCTTTTCAGAGGTAATAGTGCAAATACAAGATTGGTGAATCTTTATAATCAGAGTGTTAGCAAAATTATTGCTGACTACCCTGAGGAAAAAAAAGCCAGTACTATTCAGTGTGATCTGTCCCACTAACTCATCCTGCCATCTGAACTCAAGCCAAGTGCAGATGGAGGGGTATGCCTCATCCCCAGGTCCAGGGGCTGTAGAGACAACCCACTCCTCCATGATTTCTTGAAGAAAGTTTTGACTAGCCTCTTTGCACTATCCATATATTATTTAAATATTTTGGTATAGATTAGTAGTACCACTAGCTACTCCACTAGTAGCATGAAGAACCAGAGACACAAAGACTTTTTAAAATGCCTTTTCCATTTTCCTGTAAGTTTCATCCTTCCTGGGGAGAATGATAATTTTGTTCTGCTTTCCTTAGCCATTTTTATTGGAAGGATGTGGATGTCTTGCAAGGCTTCCTGCAGTGGCAAGGTCCTAGGAGTTTAGATAACTTCTTTCTCTCACTGACAGACTGTCTATATTTGCTTTTTTTTCTTTCTTGCTGAAGATCAGTTTTTCTACAGAGCAGATTAAAATGTATAGCAGCCCAGTCCGTCTAAGTGTCGCTGGGAGTAGAGCATAGTTCAAGTCTCTCTCAAGCCTCTACAGGTACCTAGCTGTGCCAGCACACAAACGTTTTTAGCTTGCTTATACAAGTAACGCTCAAAGTAACTTGCTGATGGCTCTTAATCACTCTTCTGAGATGCAGAAATTCACTGCCACCAGACTTTGAGACTCTTTTTTAGCTTCGTATTTTTTCATGACTCTATTATTGAACAAATCCTTACAGAGTATCCTACTTGGTGTCATCTCTAAGAATTTTAAGGAATAATCTAAGAAAGTTAGATGTTTGATCTTAATTTTCTTGAGTTTAGCAGTACTCACATTTTCCATTCTTCTGTCCCCACTGCCGTGTAAATCCTAAGATTTTTTTTCCCATTTTAGACATTTGGCGTGCTCTGAAAAATTGTCGAGTAGTTGATGGTATATTGGACAGCCGTAAAGTTTTAAGGAATGTGTTTCACTTTACTCTAAAACCTTAGCTGAAGTAACGACCCCTCTCTTTCTGGTGTCTGCCTGCAGTTGGACACCCTCCATTCTGGTGTCAGTGATTTCTAAAAATTTCTGAACTTGTCAGCGCTGAATTCTGACTTCTGTTGAAGTTCTCTATGGATGACATATGTAATAAGTAGAAATTCTCATTTTTCTTCTTTGCATCCATCTACTTTCTCCTGGCTTATGTTTTGTTTAATTTCTGTGTAGTTTTAAAAATTTAACCATGTTTATGAGTGTGAATAAATAAACCAAAAACATGACTGAATTACAGTTAAAAGGGACCTTGATCCTGGTAAGGAAATGGTTTTAATAGATATATATTAAAAAAAGGAATAAGATAAGTTTCTTATCTTGTTAAATTGAGAAGAGATTAACTACCACTGAAGAATACAATTTCAAAAATGTTTGAAGCCTTGCAAGTAAAAATGAAGATTTTTTTTTTTAAGGTGAAATACAAGGCCCCTGCCCCCTGCCTTTAATATTTGCTCCTTTAGCAGCTTTTGTTGTTTTCTGCAGTAGTTGCCAGTCACCTGCAGAGGGGAACGTACATGAGCAGGTGGTCTTCATATGTTTCACGAGTGACAGCCTTTAATGTTACAATCAGAAATAAATGTTTAAATGTCTCAATTTGTGTACTTCTCTTGCCAACAAAAGGAGTGGAATGAGACTTTCTTTTATTAAAAAAAAAAAAAAAAGCTTTTTTTTGCGTATCTAAAACTTCATAGAATGGGCAGTTGTGATACAGAAGATTTTCCTACTGAAACCTGTGCAGGTTACTTCCAGTAATATAACTAGAGGTTCCCCCAAAACACCCTCATAAAGTTGCAAAGAAAATCAGTCATGAAAAGGTAAAATGTTTATCCTTGGCCTTTGAACTGCTGCTAAATGAAAACAACAAATGACTGGGTTTAGTCATATAAGGATCTTTAACTTGTCAGTTAAAATTTTACTCCAGATAGTATGACAGGTTGTTGCGTAATGCTGCAGGAGAACTAATTAATTAATAACGGACTTTCTTGCCGTCATGGGGAGACTGCCAGTTTGGAGGCTTCATCTGTCCTGTTCCAGCCTATCATTCATTGGTCCTTGCATAAAAACAAGTCTCATATAAAGACAAGTACCAACTAATGTCTTGTTGTTGAACTGTATTGTACTTTTTTCTGCTTCAGTGTCTACTACCATGCTTTACTTGAGGATCCTGTAAGTCTCTGTTTAAAAAGTTCAGTCTGTAGCTTTTCTGGTTGTAAGTGAAGCGTGTAGAAGTCCCATGTTTACGATGTGTGAATCTGAAATTTTTATTAAATCATGGATCAAAGGCTACTGTAAACTAACCATATTCTTTAAATGGAGCATTTACTCTGGATGAACAACTCTATTTTATTATTGTTATGCTCTTATGGATTTTTAAAGACAAAAAAGTACTGTGTCAGACTTACTGAGCTGGTTTAATCAATATGTTTACTTTCTTGTTGACTGGTGTTTGTTTCTTTGGGCATTTCTATATTGTTTTCTTTCACCTAAACTTAAACACTTTCTCTTTAAAAATCCTGTTCAGACCAGTCTCTGCCTTGGTGTCACATTGATTCTTGCATCTTTATCAGAACCTTGACAACTTTGTCTTACATCCAGCTCATCTCCTCTATTTCTGGAAACCAAGAAATTGACCACACCATGCCATTTCTTGAGCTAAAGTTTAATTAATTTAAGAATTAAATTTGTTGTGCTCCTCCCATTCAGTCTGTTCCAGCACTAAAACTCTTCATAGTTCTTGGGAATCTTAGGTACAAAGCCTGAAAATTGCTACAGAATTTTTTAATGGGAAGACAGTAACACAAAATGATGTTCCAAATGGTCAGAGATCTCATTACTGCAAGGCGTAGGTGGCTTGGTCTGATGGCATTATGAATGCATTCTTTTTTTATACCTTTTTTTTTTTTTTCAGATACCTCTATGAAAATACACAAAATGAGTGACAAGGAAACACAGCTAGTCTAATTTAATACAATTCTGAGCTGGAAAAATTAAGTTCTCAGTCCCCAAATCTGCTTATACTTCCTGTGCTAATCTTTTGTTGGTTGAGACATACCTTAAATCAGTACTGTTTTCTTAGCTACTAATTTTTTCTGGACTCTGCTGGGATATATCGTGGTCTGATTGTAGATACTAGTATTGTAAATTGTAGATTGCAGAATTGTTTTGCTGTTTTGGGATTTTTCTCTGTGCAGGAATATGTCTTACAGGATGACTCCAATTTCATACTAGAAAAAAATTATGCTGGTCTGTCATATCTTGATGCTCTACTACAGCACAAGCTAAGAATAGATTCACAGCAAAGGAAATCATCACTTCTTTCTGCAAAAGCAGTTTACTTTGAAGCTTCCTAAGTGAATATGTTTCCAAGTGGCTGGAGAGATTTATCCATATTACAGCTGGAGGTATTCTGCCTGCATGCACATTTGAGACAGAACTCAAAAGAGTGAGTCACATGGAGAAAAAGAATAGTGTAGTCGTGTTTCTATGTTTTAGATAAACATTTATGCTTTCATGTGCCCACAGCAGTGCTTTTTATAAGCTAAGACTGCCACATTTGGTATCTTCTGCAGAGCCAGATTTTATGAGATTTTTTTACCTTTTCTGCTAGGATCACAAGGTTATTCATTCACTCATAAAAGAGCTTCAAAGGTGTACTGCTGCTATATGGGTTTTACCTGTCTGTTTTAAGAATAAATGTTGGTTCCCCTACCAACAAGGAACATCTGCTCTTTTTCAGACTCTGCACAATAGAACAGTAATACAATTCAGAAAGAGATATATGACATGAGTGAATGACTGGGTATGTGAAGAAACACTAAAGATCAGAATATACTTCCTGAGTGTTGCAGGAGTGAACCAGAAGGATTAATACAGTTCATCAGTTGTGCTGCTAAAATAATCTTCACTGCCTTACTGTAAGTCAGAAAAATAGAAGTCAGCCTGGAAAGTCTTCTAAAATTCCACTGTTAGCCAAAAATAGTATAAGAAACTAGGGCCCAAACTCATCCACTCACTCCCTCCCTCACTCACTCACTCACTCACTCACTCACTCACTCATGCCACCAACTGCATTAAAAAGAATACAATTGAGATAATGAGGAGTGGAACTAAAGAATTAAAACACTTTTTCTAGTTAATTCCACCAAGTTTCTCAGCCGTTATGTGATACTGTTCTGTGGTTTGAATTTAGAGAATACAAAAAGCAACAAAGCCACATGCAATCAATTCTTCCATTTGTTGTTAAGTTTGAAATGAGAAGGGTTAGTTTTTGTTCAAAACTGTACATACACAGTTGAGTTTGACCTACATACATGCTGAAATAGGAAGGAGGCAGAATCACTGGGTATTTCTATGTGCCAACACAAGAATTTGTAGTATGCTTTGTCTTTCTCCAAGTTGTAGTGAAAATAAAACTTAATAACTTTGAGAGAGGCCCATTTACCTTCAACAGGTGATTCGCACGTACCGTTCATTTGAATCCAAAAGAGAAAGAAAAAGATTTCTGCTCCATGAAGAACATCTCCCCAGCTGGTGACAAATATTAATGGGACAAAGTACACTTGAAATTAAGTGTACCAAGAAAAACTGAAATAAGTTCTTCTAGAATGGCCAACTACATGCGTGAGTCCTGTCATTTTAGCGGATGTTTCTTTATGTGTCTATTTTTCAGGTAGTAGAAATAATAGAAGTACTTCTATTTTTTGAGGGTCATTTAAATAGTTTTAGCGACATCCAATAACCTATACATCTGGACCTTCTAAGCATTCTTAAAAATCCCCTACTGTTAATCTCACATAGATGTATATTTTATGGCTTCAAATACCTTGTTTTAAGTAAACATCAAAGTCTTAAAATTCAGAATTATTTTGTTAGGAAATAAATAAGAATGGACTGATTGTTTTGTGAGGCTGTTTAGCTGCCTGAAGTGTAATATACCTTGTAATTTAGCAAATTATAAATTAATAATTAAAAAGTAATGTAACGGCAGTCCAAAACATTTCATAATAGAAGTCTTATAACTTATTTTTAAATGTGAGAAAGTAGTAATTAACGAGATTTGCCCCTTCTGATGTGATACTCTTTCCTTCTGAAATGCTATTCAACCAGGTATCCGGACCATGTATTAATTTTGCCTTACTGATAATTTACAGTATTTAATAGTATTCACCTCTAAAAAGTATATTTTAAAATACATTCAGTGCTCATACATAAACAGTTCTATCTTTATCTGTATATAGAGATCTCTTTCAAAATGTGTCTCAAGGCTGAAATTTTCAGGAAGCCAAAGGGCAATTCTGTACTTATCTCCCATAACCAGCAAATAGAAGTACCCACTCCTGTGACAATGTTACCAAAGTCTTTCCTTCTATCTCCATTTTTTTTGAAGTGCTGATACTGAAATGAATAAAACCAAACTATGCAGTGAGAATTAAAAGCAAAAGAATGTCAGTAGCCCCAGCATTTCTTCTTCCTAAGAGCTCAGTTTATAAGTGGCCTCTAGAAGAAAAAGCACAATGCAGCCAACAAGGGTAGCGAGGCAAGGGTTTCTTTTTTTCTGTATAAAGGTCTTTTCTCGTTAGACAAACACTTGATAAATTCCACTGTTTCCCTTGTGGGTAGGATTTATCTCACCCAGAAGTACAAAACAAAGAAAAACAACACGGAAAGAAGTCCTTTGGCCTTATATCACCATATGAGTCACCAGCATGGTAAATGCAGTGGAATTTCTCTGGGCTGTTACAATTAGAAGTCCGGTCTGAAAAAGCTAGTTTCAGCACCCAAGAAAACATGTATCTGTATAAGTATATATATATATACATATATATATATATAATGACTTCTTTCAAATGTGACACATAAAATTTAATGCATTTTTATGTTTTTTTCCTTGAAGACTGCACCTACTAAGGATAGTATTTAGTTTGTTTGAAGCACTGTTTCTCGGTGAGTCAGGTGTTCACAGGCGTCTGAAGAATGCGTGCCTGCTGTGATATATCTCAGGGAAATACATAAGAAAATTCACATGCTGCTCAAGTCTGGAGTGCTTGGGAGAAGAGGACATCCACTGAACTTACTGTCAGTACCTTTGGTTTGAATCAATTGCCCGTGATTGGGTGTAACGCTCTTCCAGGTTCCTTGCAAATAAATGCCTATCTAACATTAGGTACCTATGCAGAAGGTACTGGACTTTAGAGTCGTATTTGCCCATCTCATGCATCCCAAGGGGTACTCAGATGCCTCCGTTTAGGTGGCTGATCTAGCCCCTATAGTTAGGTTAAATTCGCCTTCAGTATTTTTGTTCCCTATACGTTCAGGGCTTTTATCCATTGCAGATCTATGCATATTTATTAGTATTTTTAAAGTAAGTAGCATGGGATTTGAAAGGTCTACAAAGAAATGAGTAATTTTAATTCATGTACAGTAATTACTGTCATCAGTGAAGATAAAATTAGCTGCATGGGTCAGTAAGTGCAACACAGGCTACTGAACTGTTAAGCAAGTTCAAGTTGCCACGTGCACTGAATAAGACAAGAAGTCTGGGAAAAATTGTGTGCTATTATGAGATTAAAATTGCTAACATAACACATACTTGCAAGTGGCAAATTAATATTGTGAAGAAACCTTTATAAGGTGGTTCTAAAGGTTAACTCTAAAAAGTCTCTAAAACCTCTTATATTTTAAATATAGTGATATTTGTTTCTAAGTAAACAAACCCCCAAAGTATAACAAGAAACGTATCCATTAATTGGCTTCTTGTTACATGCCATTAGCTGGAATCTATTATTCTTGATGTATGTAGAACTCATGAACTCATACCACAGAGCTATGAATTATTTATTGTGCTGTAATTATTATGCTCAATCTCCCTTCAAAACATTTTGATTCCTTGGAATATGGTATGAGTCAATAAGGAAATATAAAGGAGTTTAATTTTCTTCTGGTGAAATTCAGTGGAAGTTTTTAAAAAAATGTGACTAGATAAAACTAAAAAATTTTCCTATAACATCTCACTGTAGCAAAGAAACATACGCCAAATACTGAAATGCTTTGATAGTGTAATAAAAATGTCATTTCGATATTATAACTTTGAGACATTATTCCTTTTAATATCCAGATAATACAATATCACATGTATGTATATTTGCATTAACTCTGAACTTGACTAATACACCTTAGGGAATTACAATGTTATTTTAGTAACATAAGCACCAGGAAAGTTAAATACTTCAAATTTTTGAGGGAAAAGAAAGAACTTGTCTTAAATAAAGCATTTTAGATGTAAGAGATCGTTGGTGGTTTGTGTTTCTTTTAAAAATTCATGAATTTTGAAGTGTCAGTTATTAATTTCAATTTAGTATTATACAGTATATAGGAAATATATAGTATTATAATTCTTATAATACTATGCAGAGAATAGTATCCCAATTCATTTTTTAATAGATGTCAAACATGAAAACTTACTTCTGTGTCTTGGCTCAAAATAGAATAATACAGAAGACTAGCAGGCATAATCTGCATTGTGCTTTGTGGAACTTTTGATCTAGGAGTCTTACATTTAAAAATTTGACCTTCCAGAGAGAAGTAGCCACTCATAGGATTGAGTTGGAGAGCCTTTTAAGTACATGATCAGCATTAAAGCCAAGTTTCATTTAATGTTGCTGCTCTTTGTCTTCCCTCTCACTGATTTCTCCAATTGTGTCTTCTGAATGGAACATCACTTTATTAACTGATATGACTGGGTTAAATTCTAAAATATTAGCTTATTTAAATTCTGTAGCAAAAAATGTTGTTCACTTTCTTAGGTTTCTTCTCATATGCTCTTCTTCTGCTCTCTGGAAATGGAGAGGGGAAATGACTCCACTGAAAGCCCAAAAAGCAACTTGTAACAACAGGTGAGGAAGAAAAGGACTTAGATGCTTAAGANGATGCAGTGTGAGAAAAGCCAGCGAGGCTACAGGGACTAACATAATTCAAATAGGTAGGGAAAGGGATTTTTGGACGAACACAGCTTCTCACCCTAAGTGAAAGGAAAGAGATGCCTCAGGAACACTGCCTGAACCTGCTGAGGTAACAGAAGTGATCTTTGAATCACCGCAACACTTAAGAGTTATAGGTACTCGTCGTTCTCTGCACATGCATGGGACATTTCTTCTGAATCCTGAAACCACAGTAATTTTGTGGTGTAAGAGACTCATTCCTCAACCATCTCCTACTTAGATCCTGGTAAATTTGATTGCTGTCTTGTACTCTATTTTGACCTTTTCTGAAGAATGAATTTTGGGAAGGAATTAAATGTAGAGAATAAAAGGGTGAAGGAGAGAAGAAGAAATAACAGACAGTAAGACAGCAGTCTGTAGTACATCTCCTTAGTACAAATAAAGATAGAAGATGACACTTTTCTCTGAGGTTTTGGGAGCTTTGTAAATGTTGCAAACTTAATTAGTGTATTGGTAACAGCAGTTACAAAGCAATGATCCTCATAGAGTTTAATGTTCTACACGTTTAAGTGTTATACACGTGCATATTTATATAAACCTTTAAATGGTAAGAAAAATACAAGTATTTGATTTATAGTAGCCAGTTCAGAGCTGTCTCAATACTATGTCATGTTCTGAAAATTGTCGACATTTTGGAAATAAGGTGTCAGCTTATGAGGTGAGTTCTAGGTGAACACTATTGTTTCATGTGTTAAAAGACCACAGAAGAAATAGTTAGAGAAACCACTATATTCAAGAGTCATGAATAACTGATCCCTTCCTTTCTTGACAATAGGATTCCCAGAAACTGGGCAAGACATAAGAAGTTTACTGCCTCAGTCAAAGGAAATTTTTTGGGTGCTATACAGTCACATGTTGTTTTCAAACCATTGAAATTCCTTGGGCCTTCCTCAAACCTTTATTAGGTTCAGTATTCTTCCTAGTCCACAGATGGACAATTCTTAAGAGTAAAGGTTTTTTATTTGCAGCTCTGCTTCTCTCAGTCCAAGCTCAGAAACCTTTTGTCTCAGGAGATGTCAGTGTGCCCTGGGCATACCTGTTGTGCTGGGTATACTGGACATGCTGTCCTGTTCTGCACACACTTACTGCCTTGCAGACCTCAAGCTGCATCTGCTTCTGTCACGCACACTTCTCATGACTTGGAATGGCAGAGGATCTTGAGAGGTATCACCAAGGGGTTTGGACCTTTGTGATCATAACAGAGTTCCTTTGTTAGTGAAATTTTTCATTGCTTTAGATGATGAGCCCTTGTGGCCTGGGGCCGCTTGTGCCGTGCGCTCTATAATGCACCAGAGGTTTTGGGTCAGTGACCATGCACCACTGCATTATGGCACAACCAGCAGAGCTAGCAGTGGCACCAGTAGCACATACTGAAAACCAAGAAAAAACAAGTCTCATATGTGGGGAAATCATGCAAGTCTGTAAGGCTCTAAATGGGACGAGCATTAGCTTTATAGTATAGATATTTTATTAATCCAGGCAGAAGGTCACATGAATTCAGAGAATCATACATTAGAGGGGTTTTCCCTCACATAAGTGCAGACTTGGTTGATTTTTAAATGGAACCGGATATGTACACTCAAGGAAAGTACATCCAACAGGTATGCCAATGTTATATTCTCTGATCTGATTCTGCCTTTAAAACATTCTAGCTCCTTTTAATGGTTTCTAGGTGCTCACTTCCAGCAAAAGCTAGAAGCTATATTAATTTTGGTTCTGTTTTCATGAGAGCCCAGCTTCAGGCATATGACAACTAGTAAGTAAAAGAAGAGGTAATGGTGTAAAAGAGGAGTTCTGGTGTCACTTGCGGAAAATAATGTACACTAAATACTTCAAGTATATTTCATCATTGAATGTTTATTTTCCATAAAAGTCTGAAGTTGAGCATCACAAAAAATATGGCAATTAAATATTGCATCATATAATTATCAAACATTGAACTGAGGTCTACATGCAGTGCTTGTGCAGTGTTTTCTTACATTTCTGATGGCTCATTTTATTAATGCCTGGGACATTTTTTATCTAATTATTTATTCATTTTAAAAGCAGAGTCAGAATAATAATGTAAATGTGTAAAATATTCAACTAGGTTAAGATAATGGTGGCTTAGACAAAAATAATTTGAATCAGTGACAAATGTAAAATAAAAATTTGCATGTGTGAGCCCATGTGTGAGGAAATAATATGAGCAGATGCAGTGCAGCTTACACAATGCACATAACTATTGTGTCTGTGTCTTAGAAAGAGAGAGATTTTATCACAATAAGATTAATTTGAATATCTTGTGTTTTTAGAACAGATATTGCATAGTGGCTGCTGCTGAAATGGTTGCAGGAGTATATCTGAAATTTTATGTGTTGTAGAGTAATTTTATTTCTATGCTTTATAGATGTATTTCACCAGAAACCACCTTCTAGTATATCTCTTTTGTCAAAGGAATATAGGAATGTGCAGGTTCATACATGAAATACAGAGGTTCAGATATAATTTCTGGGTTAAATCCTTCATTTGCCAGATGCATTTTTGATGCTTGAAAGTTGCAGTAATTTGCATAACATCCTACAAAAGAAATAATTCAAGTTCAATATTCAATTTCAGTTTATATTGGTGTAAATATGATGTACTTACTGAATAAAACAGATTGTACAATTTACTGTAGAAGTTCTTCAGTTAAACAGAATTATCAGATTCACAAGAGCAGTGAAATCTAAATCTAAATGAGTATTGTATTTCTTATTCATTTGCCTAATAAAGCAACACACAAGATTGCAAGTTTCTGTTTCAAAATATGCATTTTCTTTTAACTTTCCTTAGGGCAGTTCACCACAAAATCAGTAGACTACTTGGTGATGCTCTGCACAGAGCTGACTGATTTTGTGGTACTGGCTCTCTTCTGATTTCCTACTGCTAAACTGACTTTAAAACACTAAACCCAAAAACGTTAAATGCTTTCTTGTCTTATTTGTCTGTATAAGTATGCTGTACAGCAATTATTCAAATGCCAATTCATGAGCAAGTTTTTCTGCACACAATAGTTGGTGTATACGAGCAGAAGTGGTATATAAATTAGTTTTCTTTCAAATGCTGTTTACATTAAGAGAAAAGTTTAAAACAGACTGTTCTAGAGCATTATTAATACTCACATGGTGTTTTCAATGTAGTGAATGTTTTCTTTTAGTTCCCACGCTGAAAGGAGCCACTTTTTAGCTCTCATTGAAAGGAATTTTAAAAAACACAGGTGGAAAACATAACAGAGCCACAGAGTTGCCTGCTTCTTTGCATCCTTGCCCCTGGGCTCATGCTATTCTTTTAGAGTTAAGTCAGAGAGGTTGAGAATAGCTCTCAGTCTTTGATTTTCACAAAACCAGTCAACCATAATTGCAAGTCATATTAGAAAAAGCCTACATATGGACTGCTGAAAAATTTTCAAGGCTGATTTTGTTTTTAATCCAATCTTGCGTGAGAATTTAATGTATTTGTTTGTCACTCTTGATTCAGATGTCCTCTTTCTCAGGACCTAGAGAAGGGAATCAGTTTTCTTCCAAACAGAAAATGGTGAATTCAGCATTTATCCTGTTATACTCCCCTAAGACGTTTTATAAAGTAACAACATTTTTTTCTTTTTTTTTTAAATAAAATTGAATTTATCTCCTTTAATAAAAATTTCCATGTGTGTAAATATTAATTAATTAGTACTACTAGTAACTTCGGTTACTTTGGCTCCTCCTCAATTACCTAAAAAAAGCTTTAGTCGGAGAGCACGTGGATGCAAACAGGTTTAATTGGTTCCATATATATAAACCTTAAAACTTAGTATAGATTTTTTCAATCTAGTGAAACGATAAAGACAGATCTGTTCCAAAAGCTTTTCCCAGAAAAGGCCACTTATGTCCTGAAGCACCATAGAGAGTACAACCTATGCTATACCTATATGCTATAACCTATAACCTTACTGCATATGAAGGTACATTTACTTAGTGCAGTAATCTGTTAGTGAAAAAAAGGTTTTCTCAATCTCTCAATTCTTGAATTTGTGCCTTTTAGACAATTTATCAATACTTAAGGAGGGGCAAAACTACAAAATGCCTCTCAGCATCCCTTAACAGTAGAAAACTGTGAGCTACAAACTTCCAGAAGATGTAACGTAGAGCCCTTTCCTGCTCTTTGCAGTCCATGCTCTCCTGCCTGGTTGCAGATCACCCTGTGGGGAGTTCACAAGGGATGTAATCCTTGCACTTTTAAAGTGGATGTTAAAAAATAATTGTATCCCAGTTCTGCTTTTGTACTTTAAAACATGTGAGTGCATTTTAATTCTCATATTAGGAAATCTTCTCTATAAAACTTATATCTTACTATCTATTGCAAATAACCTGGTATTTCTTTGGTGCCTTGTCAGTAACAGTGAATAATAATCACTTCAACAACAACAATCAAGAAAAGGTTTGAAATTGACCATGTCACCCTTTTATAAGAAGACACTCTTATGAGTAATACTGCACGTGTGTTTACTTGGTCTTCTATTGCATAGAAGAAAACACTAGTTAATGATGAAGAACTATGAAGCAAAATCCAACAGCCAAGTTATTAATCACATCTAGGATTCTTAGGTATGGATGGGTGTAGAGGGTCATCGCATAAGATGGCGCTTCCCCTCACCCTTCTCCTTCCCACAATCCCCCATTCCCTGCCAAATCTTCCCGCACCTGGGAACCTTTCCCGCCTTAGGCTGGCTGCCTGTCACTCCCTTCCCCGCCCCTTAGCATAGTGATTGGATGTTGCTATGCTTCCCCTCTTTTGTACCCCCCCCTTGAGTTACCCCCATTGGTTGATTGTATGTATCCCTGCCCCTAACCCCCCTGTATATATTGCGTTGCCGAGCTCTGCTCGGGGCTCTTCTCCCTGTGTTACTCCTGTGACCCTGCTCTTCTCCCCTCATCATTCCTGTGTTCCTGATGCTCTCCTCCTGAAACCTCTGCTCCCCAAGAATAAACCTCATGCTTTCCCGAAGAGCCGCCTTCAGCCTCTTTCATCTCCTCCTCCAGCGCCGATAACACCCCAGCAGCAGCCTGGCTCCCTGGGATCCAAGGATGGCAGCGTAGTAGTAGGCGCCGGCCGTTTCCAAGAAGGCTGCTGTGTCGCCTGCTTCTCGGGTCCGGCGAGCAGGTTAGCAGCGGGGGGAAGTGACTGCGACCCACTGGCTAACGAGTTTTGCTGGGGTGGCCCAGACGGCCTTCTCTATGGAATTGAATGATATAGATTGGAAAGACTATCCCCCTGAGGGATCCGACCTTAGGGAAAAGCCTGAGGGGCACCCCGCCTATAACATGTCCATCTAAGTGAAGTCTCCACCCTTGTTCCTCCCATTCCCCGCCTTAGTTACACCCCTGTTATACCCCTTATAAATATGTATCCGTAGCTGGAAAGTTCTGTGTTCCTCAGTTGCTGACTTGTTAAGTTGTTACTACCCACCCCCTGAGACTCCTGATTGGTTCCTTTGTATTACGTTTCTGTGCTCCATTGGCTTCTATGTAACTACGCCTTTTTGCAACCTGTTATAAACCCCTGTTTTCCGGGATCTGGGCTCTTTGCCTGGATTCCCTTCTGTCCCCACGTCACCTGACCAGCCGGTCGGGGGAATAAAGGACAAGGAATTGCATCTAGGCTCTGAGTCCTCCTTACCCTTTACCCGCGTGCCTGCCTCCGGCTCCATCTGCGGCTCAGCTCGTGGCTTCATAGCCTGGTGTGCCGAGATCCTAGAGACTGACTCGGGTCTCCCTGGGGAGCTACGAGGAAGAGTTCCTCCTGCGGGAGTAACTCAGGACGCGCCTCTATCGTGTCGCTCCTGGCTTGCCAGCCGGGCCTTAGAGAGCAAGCCCAGAGGCAGCGGCAGAGTTTCACAGCGCCATGGATGGCTGATCGTAGCTGAGCGACCGACACGAGTAAAAGAAGAAAAGGAAGGACCTTTCTTTGGCGTTCCAGCCCTTTATTCCTCAACCGGAGGTCGGGAGCTGAAGGGGGCCAAGGATGAAGGCAGAAAGGCACATAACAAAGGGGTGCACAGGGTTATAAGGGACAGGGATTTGGGCGGAGTTAGGGCGGAGTATGGGGTAACAGCGAATAGGAATATAAGGAGGAGTACAGCAACATCCAATGGGGAGTAAACAGAGGCATGCACAACTTACAACCAATCAAGCATCGAGCTAAACAGAATTTTCCAGCTAACATACATATTAATAACTTGGGAGGGTACAAGAGGAGGAGCCTTTTTGATCGACATTATTAACTGGTGACTTCAGGCTTTGGCGTCAGCCTCATCCCCACTATCTGCTGGAGGATAATTTACCCAATTTACCTCATGCAGCCACATTGAAAACGGGGCTGAGGGCTGAGCCTGCACTTGAGCAACCGCGTTGACCGCAACAGATAGATCCTTAAGCAAGATAGAGGTTTAATTCACCATATATTTGCTAAAGTTCATCATAATAACAGTAATAGGAACAGTAATTTAGGCTACTACTACCTTTTGTTTTGAATTACTGAAACTGTTTGCAAAATGCATTCTGCATTACATGATTGCAGAGGCCAATTTTCAAGTCAGACAGAAGATAAATACCAGTGGGAGACAACTGTTTGTCTTACCATGGTTCTCACAAAGCGTGGTTGGGCATAACTTGGAAGGAAATCCACAACATGCTTATAAAGTCTTTCTCCATTAAAGGTGTGGTGACATTTAAGCACAATAGCTGCCATCCCTGTTCTTCCTTCACAATCTAAATAAATTGAAAAATAATAAGATGAGTAGGAGTGTAGGTGAATGTTTTTTGACATTTGGGGGGACTTAGTATTAGTCAGAACAAATAAACTGATATTGTGAAATATCTGTCCTGTTTTCTCAGACATCACTGAGTATAAAGTATATGATATTTTATTTATAAGTCACATGGTATTTTATTTACAATACGTGGTATTGGAAGACTTTAAAAGTTATTTTAAGTGGGTTTATCCAATTAAAAAAATGTCACTGATATCTTTTTATTAGGAATTCTCTGTAGCTGGAAGCTGCCTGCTAGGTTTTATTCCTATGTGAATGTTGGTAATATAGTGGCCTAATTAAATCAGAGGGACCATTAATTTAAAAAAACCCTGAAGGCACTCACACAAAGACTAATGTAATAGATGGACATAGACATGTATGAGACTGTACTTGTTCTATATGAAGTCAAGTGCCTGTTGTACATTGCATAAGCAGTGCTGAGTGCTTTGCACTCTATTCCACAGACAAATTTGTGACAAAAAGGATAAGTGGCTCCTAGTAAATTACAGGCATCAAATTATGTTTGACACGCAAACAGAAACAAAATACTTTTCAAAAATAGGTAGCAGATATAGCTCCTGAATTCTATTTATTGCAACACAAGTGAGAATTCTAAGTGGAGAAAATATCTAAGTTGAAAGAAATCATCTGCTGCAGTTAAATCTGTTCAGAAAAAAAGAGCAGTCTTGAGGTGTGCCTAAAGGCACTGGAAAGAAAAATATATGGGTATTCCATTTCCTGAAAATGAATCTGCAGTTACTGAACTGGTGATATGCTGTAAAGTTTGTTTTGGCAATATTTGAGACTCAAGTCGATATGGAAATATGAAAGACTATGCTATCTAGATTTTATTGACGCTACAACCAAAAATTGATGTGATTCTTGAGGCACTTTTAGAGGGCTATTTACTGCCTGAGGCAGCAATAACCCTTTTGAGGAGCTCCCATCAGCTCCAGCTGTAGATGATAATGAGAGATGCTTTGAACATTAGACTACAGTTTTATTTGCATACACTTCATGACTGCCACCTGCTGATCAACCATTCAGATGATGGCCTTTTAATTTTATTTTTATGTATTCTCTTTCTTTGAACCCATTGTGTTTCCCATCTCTCACTGCTGTCTCTTAACAGCTTCTTCTTCATGTGACTAGTTTCTTTTAATACTAGACTTTATTTGCCCTTTGTTTGCCTTCAAAGGAAACAATGAACAGTTATTCAGCTCCACAAAAAGTCTGTCTTCCTCAACCTGTTCCTTCAATGGATGCATCTTCTAAGAAATTTTCTACTTCATCTTGTAATTTAGTTGCCTACAGCTTTTCCACATGGTATTGTATGTTTTTATGAAGCATCTTATATGATTGAGAACATTAAAATTATGAAAAAACATATATGTTCTTGGACAGTACTCATAAGATAATGGTTTTAGACATGTCATCTTTTAATATACCCTGTTTTACTATTTTTCAGATGAAAGCTTGTAGCCTAAGAGAAGTCTTGTGTAGTTCATAATTTTGTATTTCTCACTTCTGTGTTACAATTTTTAATTTGTCCCAATGTTTCTTCCATTCATTACAAAATTTCTGCATGTCATATTTATTAAATACAGCATTTTGTCGAAACTGAAATTTCATAACACTGTAGAAAAGCCTGAATTGCCAAGCTGAAACTGCTTGTATCCTTACATGTATTTGTGCATTCAGTTGAAAGAACTGAAAAGTTACAGTAAGAAATCACTATCTTCATTTATATTCTCAGATTAGAGGGAATGTCTTACTTTTTACGCTTACACCGTAAACGTTAACTTCTTGGACAAAATCCATCATACCAGTGATCTCCACAACTTCTAAAGTGGCAACATTTTCTTCTTTCCACCTGTTGAAAATATTTCTGATATTAATATAGATGTTAACTTACACATTTTTATTCTATATGTGACGAAGGCCTACTTTTAATGTGGGCTACTGTTATTCTTAACTGAAGAACGCAGATAGATGGACAAATCTGGTGCAGTGCTATCTCATTTGAGATTTGAGCGATGTAAGAAGTGCCAAATCTGAAAAATTCTACTCTGTTGGAGTGAACTTTCGTGGACTTAATTGCTATCCTTAGTGTTCTTGTTTAAACAAAATTGACATTCATTGGATGTGTCATCCAGTGCTGCGTATGCGTGATTTCTTCCAAGCTCCCTGGATTTACTCTTGACTTTATGCTATACCTGAAAGTGTCTCCTACCCGGTCAGTGAAGTAGAGGAACCCATCCTCATTCATCGCTAGGAGGTCCCCTGTGTCAAGATACACATCTCCTTCCACAAACATGTTATGCATGAGTTTCTTCTCTGAGGCTTGTTTATTTCCAACATATCCAGCAAATGGGGCATCCTCAGTAACTTGAACAACTAGAAGACCAGGTTTACCTGCAGGCCATGAAAAGGTGATGCAGAGAAGCATATACAGAGTGACCTATTAAGAGCATAAATTATCATATTAAAAATCCTTTGGAAAGCCACATCTGCTCTATTTGTCTTGTTGCTACGTTTCCTAAGCTGTTCCCTGAGCAGAAGAAATAGGTGAGCAGAAAAGGGAGCATAACTTTGCTTCCTTCTCTTCCAAAAAGCTGGGCCACAGGGAAGGGAGGTTTGGAGTATGTTGTACATCACTTATCTGGTAAACACATTTACCCATTGAAAAGATGACTTATCTGTCATTTGAAAAGGGTCGTGGTAGTCAAACAACGTCTCAGCCGCTTGCCTCTTTCAGCTCAGCGGGCGAGCTACGACTTGTCAGAGTGTCCTAGGCTACTGGCTAGGTGGGTCCGATCTGCAGTCTAATGGTTGCTCCCTGCGCAGCATTCAGCTCTCAACCCTTTGAGAGGTGTAAAGCAGGCAGATGTTGGGTAGTCGCTGAGGCACGGATAAAGAATGAAGGAAGGACTCTGAGTGGCGAAATCCCAATCCTTTATTCCCCGCTCCAGCCGGGGAGCAGGGGGGTTTTAAAAAACAAGGGGTTTTATACAGGAAGGGAAAAGGGGAGGAGAAAAGGGAATACACCAATCAGGGTTTGACGAGGGATGACATGCAACGAATGGGAACACAGTGTGGGAGGAACTTAATACAGCAACCAATGGGGAGCTGAACCTAACAGAAATTTCTAGAACAACATGCATAAACATAATGTGGGCAGAACCAGGGGAGGAGCAATGCCTAGATTGGCATTCCTAGGGAGTGGCTTGGCCCTCAACCTCGCCTTCAGAGTCACTATTGTTAGAAGGATAATCCTTCCAATTAATATCATTAATCTTAAAACTGAAAGTGGGCTGGGCCACCGCCACAAAACAATACATGTAGAGGCAAAATATATAGTACCAAAGTTCTTGTGCTTTGAGGATTTCCAGAGGATAGGGTTGCTACTGCCCTAGCACTGGTGTGCTGGTGTGACAACAGCCCTTTAAACATGATTTTTTATTATTCTAAATCTTTGATAAGTACTGGCTTTTTTCCCAGTGTGCTCCTGAGGCTAAAAGATAATTCCATCTTCGAAATACTTTTATTTTATTTCTTCAGCAGATGTAAGGAGATGTTTTCAAACAAATAATTTTCTTCATAGCTGTATTTCTGACTCTTAAATTAAATCCTCTTCATTTTTTTGAGCACTTGATGTGGAAAACAGAGTGAAAGCTCATACTACCTTTCAGAAGGGGAGCTGGCATTGTTGCAAATATGATGCTTGATTTATAACAAAGGAACAGCCAAACAAAAATGTTGAATTTAAAAAAGGAGTTGCTCTAATGCCAAACCAATTTGACAGGAGGATCCTCTAGTCCAGTTTGTGAATTTACTATCATTACTGTCTCACATTGCATCAAGTGACAGCTTCAGAGTTATCTAAAAAATATGTGTAACAAACTGCAAAATTTTTCTAGTTGTGTCATGAAACTGGGAATTTTATCAATTTCACTGAGAAATCAATATTTTTTTGTCCAGTCTCTAATGTAACTGTAGTGAGGAAGCAAGCTCTTTTCAATTAAAAAAAAAAAATTCTTGATTTGGATATTAACAGCAAATCATGTATTATCAGAAATATTAGAAGATTACTACTTTAGTTTCCAGTATTACTATCAGAATATATTCTATTCTATTCTATTCTATTCTATTCTATTATCAAAGACAAGCAATAATAATTGCTATTTTGATGACCAGTACTACTGTATGTCATTGAGATCTGATATTATCCCAATCTATGATAATTTAGGTCATTTGTACAAGCCTCTCTTCTACCTTCAGGAATTTTATCTCTATTGTAATTAAATCTACATACTAAAACTAGTGATGTTAAAGACCTTTTCCCCAGAACTCCCAACTTCGACACAGATGGATTCATTCATGTGTACACAGGCACATGGATATTTAACGTGGCTTCAGAAAAATGCAGTGCTGTCTTTCGTGAGACTCAGTTTTCAGGATTTTTCTCTAAGATATTCTCAGCTAGGAGGCTATCCTATTTTCAGTCTGGAAGCTTTGGCTCTTTGAGGTGGAGTATTCCATTTTAAGTAGGAGTTTGGAAAGTCTGTGCAACTCCAGGTACTAAATAAATAAATCTGGCTTTGCCACTAAATACAAAAATATGATCCATAATTTGAAATGGTACTGTTCTTCCTTGGAATTTTAAATCTGAAACTTACAAAGCATCTTGAAACATCTGGCCCCAGAGCACAACATATCTGGGAATTACTGTGTCCTTTTTTTTATTGTTATTGAGAGAAGAAACACTAAAAAATCTGATTTGTACAGGAATAGGAACAAGTTTTTCTCAAGTGAGAATAAAAATACTATGGGCCAAGATTATTACTAATGTTCTTGTATTATTGTAATTTTTTTGTTTGGGTTACTTTCTAAATATTTGGATATATTATTGCATATATTAGCAACAGATCCATGTTTGGATCTATTTTCTGATGTCATTTTCGCATTCTAGGTGTATGTAAAAAACCTGCTGTTCACAGAAATATCGTCATCTAAATTTAGTTATCTGTTAGTTTATAGGTAACTAATATTTTTCCTTACCTCTGGGTGCTTTCTTACATCTTCCATTTTTATCTTTTATAACTTCTTGTTTCCAGACATCATATTTCAACAACTCAAAAGAATGTAGAAACTAAAAAATTTTAAAAAGCACATATGCATACTTAAAACCATCACTTTCTTACTCACTTTCTAGCTTTGATAAAAATTGCTTTGAATTGATGAATAGTCCCTATTGACTTTCGAAGGCTTGAGACAGCCTGGAATAAACTGACAGTATTCTGAGACACAATTGTCAGAAAGTGTTTGTATCATGATAAGCAACACTATGTATACATATACAGATAACTGTTCATCTCCTCTGTTCATAAAAAGAAGTCCATTGTCTTAGACAATGTCAGATTAAAATCATTTATATGAAGGATAGTAAAACAGTGCATTTGATCAAATTGTAGTTTTTCTTTAAAGCTACCATCCATTTCTAAGTAGAGGCTTAATATCACTGGAATGCAAATCAAGATGATTCTCTGACAAAAAATCCAAAATAAATTTACAGACATCTCAAAAATCACTCCAGACACATTCAAGTGGAAACTCACAACTTAATGTCTTAATTAGTCTTTCCTGCCTCAATCCTCCATCCACATGGTTAAGACTGATAGAAGATTGAAAGTCTTGCAGAGTTGTTATTATGGTCATGCCAAGGCATTTTTGGCATCTCAGATTGAAAGCAGAAAACATTTGGAAGCCATTAATCTGGTCTTGATCTTAATTGATCTGAATCTTTAGTATTGTTTGAACAGTATTTCATTGTAGTATAATGTTCATGATTCACAGAAACTGTACAAATTGGAAAAGCATTTGAAACTCTCAGGGCATTTTTATGGTAGAAACACTGAGAATTCAACAGTCATTGTATATGTAATTTATAGCTCAAGTATTTTCATATTAATATTTTTCTCCTTTATTTGCTGAGAATTTTGAATTTTTTTGTTTTGCTAATCTTACTTCAAAGGAAGTGTGACACTAATTTTAATGAGTGGAGATGCAGTCAAAGAGCAAATCTGTGTAAGTTTGCTTTAGAATATCTATCTCCTGATTCGTACTAGAAGTAAAATCAAAACTAGTTTCTAGCCTCATCATTTGATATATGTGGGTTTTCAGGACGATAACTAAACTTCAACAAAAATCGTCATAAGTCAGTCCTGTGGACAGTCCATTCTACACAGTCAGTTTGGGGTTTTTTAGATATATTCCAGGAAAAAGTTGGATACACAAGCTTCTGTGCACTCATTGTGTATATTTATTGTGGCTTCGAAATATATCTACAGAGAATAGAGTCAATGAAGGGGCTAAGAATAAGGTTTCTGTTTTAATGAACCAGATTTTGCTGGATCTGGAAAGAAGGATGCAGTTTCTTCCTTGTACACTTTCCTGTTCTTTCTAATTTCTGCCTTTCCCATGCCTTTTAATTTTTTTTTAAATTATTGTATGGTTAATTGGTTGATTGCTTGGTTGATTTGGTAACCCTTACCTCTGAGAAGATGCTAGCACGGCCCACAGCTCCTATTTTATTGGTGTAGTTCAGGAAACCAAGACTTCCTTCTGTGGACCCATAGAATTCAAATATTTTAATTGGGCCAAACCTCATCAGAAATTCTTTCCATACAGAAGGTCTGATACCATTTCTCAGAGCAATGCACATTCTGTGAACTCTGTCCTCTTCTTTCTGTGAACAGACAAAAAGAAACGTTCTGTAGCTGAGAAAAGTGGGTCTAAATACCTAAAATTGATCTAATATTTTCTAACAGAACAATTTTCGTTTATGAACTGCCACCTTGACTAAACTACTCCACTGAATGGTATTTTTTTTAAATCAAAAAGAAAAGCATAACAAATCTTGGTCTGAGATTGAGGGGTTTTTGCAGGGTGAAAACTTTATTTCTGTAGTACTTTGAATTTTCACTTATGAATTCTATAACTAGGATGTATATTACAAAGTTTAAAAGATTTTAGCTGTATATAAATAGGTTTTAAGGAAGTGCCATTTCCCATAGAATGGAAGTTCCTTTCCCACCAAAGAAAGAAATTTTCCTGTACCAACAAAATGGTGTCTTAGAAAACACTTGTGATACGCATAGTCAATTCTTTTTGTAATTATACTTGATAGAAAATTTTGCACATCTGCCATGTTCCTTATGGAACCTGAAAAAGCAGCAGAATAACTCAAAGCTGCTTACAATAGCTCATTTGATTAGGTTCAATTTTCATCTTAAATCCAGATTCAGAAAAGATATTAATAAAACCTGCAGTCAAAATTTAGTTGCTAACGTGTCATTCTAACATGTCAATTATGTAATTATTGTGGTAAACTATTCAGAAGTTTACATACATAAATGCTTTCTGCATGGGAGCAGACTGCTCAGCACCCTATCTATAGGACTGCAGTCAAGACCCTGAAAAGCCCTCACTTTTTCGGGGGTGTCGTTGGGATTGAGTAATTAAATTACTGTTATGGCTGAATGCCAGCAGAAAATAAACTTATTTCAGATCAACAGGAGTGGTTTCTTCAAACCAAATATATGCATTTTGGTTTTGTTGCAGTGTTATTCTAATCTTTAAAACTGTAAAAATATATTTGATTTCTAAATAATATTAAGCTGATTTCAAAATGGAACTTTGCCTTGTAATTACACTGAAATGTTTTAGCAGAGTGAGTGTTTCAAATTTTTGACTTTCAAAAATGTTGACATAAAATTGTTTTGTGAACGGACAACTTCATTTGATCCAGAACTGCATTTTATGGCAGATTAATTATTTGCTGTGATAGGATCAACCGTAATGCAGACTAAACTTCACTTGTTAGACACAGGAGTCAAACAGGAGTGTGATATTCCCTGCTTTTGCGTAATCAGATGTGTTTTCTTTTGCAATTTTAATGGTAAATCTGAAGGAATAAATGTTTTGGTTGCATGCATGTAATCCAACCTAATTATAAACCAGCTGGGAGGCTTACTGGGAGACTTTCTTTGTGCATAATATTGTCCGTTTTTCAGCAGTTCATCCTCAGGGTGAAATGATGGATTTTGGGGTTTTTTCCCCCAATATATCTTGTGATACTGTAAGAGTTGAAGTAAAACTCAAGAGCTTGAGAGGTTGCAAGCAATAGGAGAAACTGTTATACTTACCTTGGTTCATGCCTTTTACAACAATCTGCTGCATTTCCCTGAATTACCTTCAATTTTAAATATCTTTATTTAAAAGTTACATGGTCCTCTTCAAAAACCTTCTTTGACATACTTTCTCATTATTTTGTCACCTTCTATGGGGTACTATGCTTAAAATTTATTTCTGATAGGTACGTGAGGCTAGTTAGCTTACAATAGATATAATCAGTCACAGAGTCTCTCTCCACATCAAGAAATCCCGGAGTGCCTCCTAGTTTCCAAATCCACGTTCTTTCTCTATTTATGAGACTTGGGCATGCTCAGTGAAAGAAGGGAAGGACAGATACCTTGTGTATGATGTAGAGCATACTCTAACAGGTCCCTCATGGTCAGCCCTAGTCCTGAGCCACACCAGGACTATCAGCCTGCATGAATTTCTTTCACTGTAGAAGAACCTGTGTGGTACAGTAGAGGTTCTATGTAGAGATTACATGTTATATACGTATATAACATCTGGTTATATGTTATAGGTGGTCATACTCTAGTAAGATATGTGATCTTGACAGAACTCCTGAGGCACCTGATGCACTTCTGTTAGCAACCTCAGCTCCCTCAACTCATCGAGGCCATCTCTCTGTTTTTCTGTCTTACCCGTTGCCAGTTAAGTATCTATTTCTTCTCTGTTAAATTTTTGTTACTGAGTCAAGAAAAGAAAGTTCTTGCTGCTTTCTCCAGCAGGAGAAACCTTTACACAACTAGTTTGGCCTAGCTAATTATTCCTTTGTGGTTTTTTGATTCATGGACTATGGATGTAATGTTTGTACAGGCTTGAGTTCTGGCCAACAGCTGTCCTGCCTTGTACCCTTTAATACTTTTTTTCTTTGATTCCTCTCCTACATCCGGACCACCCAATAATAAGATTCTGTTCAAACCAGCAGGAGAATTCCTTCAGACGTTCCCTTGTGGCTGATCCTTGCGTCAATCTCTGATCAATGCTGTTGGAGATAATTTGAACTTTGTGCTTATACATGATGTTTTCTGACGTAGGTGGGAATACTTCTTGTCACCTCCCTTCAGTGACATCCTAACTCCCAAGTATAAAATTTAAAAAATTAACCAAGCTTTCCCACTGTCATTGAGAAATAAGAGTTGCAATTTAATAAGTGTTTTCAGACTTTATTGTGTCACTGTTTGGTGGCGTTATATTTTCGTTCTTGGTGACATTTTATTTTCGTTCTAAACCTGATCATGATTCAGCCATCATGATCTTTAGGACTGTTATCCTGGGGGGGACCAAGATTTTGCACCACACTATTAGTACTTTGGCTTTATACAGATATATCCATCATCATATATACAGGCATGGAACAGAACGTGCCTTTGAAAGACCTCTAAGAAAAAGATTTAAACTAACAAAAACTCATTCATCAGTTTCAAAGTAAAAATCAATTATCATCCATTAAATCCTGAATGTAGTAGGCCTCTCTTGATAAATAACTTCATTGGAACACAGCATTGAAATTGTTTAATCGTTTAATCTGGTTCAGACTCTCGTTTGGTCATTGAGTATGCTTAAGCTTTTACAGTTTATACCTTTTCCTGACTGACCTGTGACTTGCAGGTCACTCAGATGAAAAGCTAACAAGCTTGGCTTTGCAGAGGCATTTCTGGGATGGTCAGGGTGTAAGTGTCCTATCCTGCCAGGCTTGTTTCTTTGTCACCACTTCGTTTGCTGATATAAATTTCTTTGCTCTTGGTAACAGCAAGGAACACAAGACCTAAATTCTGTATACACTGGAAAAAACTATCAAACATTGAAAATACCATACTATTCAGAAATGGGTGAATATATGTGACTTTCAGATTGGCTATGTCTTAAAGCTGCATTTGCAAACAGAACTTACACAGGGCTGATTGCAGATGTAGCAGCAGAATTCTCCTATATACAAAAACATGGTAACATTGTATTTCCTACAGTCATTCCAAAACTGTCTTGCAGAAAATTTCTTCTTCAAAACACAGGTTGCTCCTACGTGATGAAAACAGGTAAGAAAATTCAAAATAGCATTAAAATAAACCCCTTGTCTTCTACTACTATTGTAACAACAAAAAAAACCCCTGTCATTCTCGTAATTCAATTAATGATAAATTCAGCTAATTAAATAAATTGTAAATTATTTCCAGAAAGATCTTTTTGTTGAATGTGACTTGCACAATTAAGCCTTGCTTCTTTTTCTGAGGAGTAATTAAAAACTTAGAGTAGCAGAAGCAACAGAAGCAAATCTTTTAATCATCTCCTGTTGTTAGGAATAGGTCACAGCCTAAACATTTTGTTTCTGTCAAGATCATGAACTGGTGTTACACTGAAAAAAGAAGAGCTTGGCATGAGGGAAATGGTAGCTCACAGCTTCTCTATTTGTGTGAAAAGTGGTGGAAAGGAAATGGGCTCAGTCTCTGTCATTTCCATTTTGCTTCTCTTTTTCTGTTCCTTGACAACTGAGAATCAACACTTTTTTATTTCTATGACCCTGATGTTCCTTCAGAGCTTTCCATTCCAAAAGCCACCTCATTCTACACCTCTCATGTCTGCCACCCCATCCCTTTCTAAATGTTGTCAGTCAAGAATATACAAATTTCCCTGTTTCTATCCTTTTGAAAATTCCTTTTTGCCCAAGTCCTGTTTGTCCTGCATGAAGCTTCCCAGGGCCTTCCAAGTTTTGAATCCCTTCTAGTCCTCTTGTTCCCAGCTTGCCTGTTCCTCCCTGATCTTGAAGCCTCTCAGAGCTCTTCAGCTTCACCCTCCTCAAAGATTTGTCATTCAAATCCCAGACTCCCAAGTCTCTGTCTGAACACCTAAGAAAGCTATTACACACATTTTCTGTTCCAAGACATTTCATAGCCTCAAACCTCTTCATACACTCCTTTTCCCATCCCCTTTGTGTTCCTGTTAGGCAGAAGCAGTCTTGTCAGCAGTTGCTGTAAGCCAGCATGCCTGCCTGTCTTCTTCCTGAATAAACAAAACACTGAAATGTCTTTTAAAACATTTCAGTTGTATACTGAGCATGCGAAAATCCAGCATCTGGGCAAGACTCTAAGGACAGAAAATAAGGAAATACCTGGAAAATATCTGGTTGCTAGCTCTCTACAAATAACTCCTATTATCAAATTTAGAAGGGGAGTTTTTGTCCCACTTCTGTTTTTCACTTTAATATGATGAATCTAACTCTGTAGGTATTACTCAAGTAAGTGACTGAAAAAGCTCCAAAACACATTTAGTCAATCTTATTCGAAGGTTGGACTTCCACAATGCATTTATACCTTCTGACACTAAAAATCAAACCTCAGATGCCTGTGCGAATGCCTTTACAGACTTTTGGCATAGGATAAAAGTATTATTTCAGATTAAACCTACAGAACATGTGCAGAGGTGCTAACAATACACAGACCTCAAGTCATTTTATGTTGGATTTATACAACAATTGGTGTCTGTTCTAAGCTTCAAAAACTATTCATATACCTTAGATATTGTCTGCAAATGGGAGAGGAGATAAAAATGATAAAATGGCAAACGTTTTTTGGTAAACATAATATTTGAGTTACCAAGCAGTTATCCACCAAATACTAACATGTATAGCCTTGTCAAGTTAATGAAACTTCACTAGAAGTAAATATTACCTAACTGAATGCATCCACTGATACCAAGAACAGAATTACTGATGTGGTTCAAGGGAAGAGTGACATACATAATATCCTGAGAAACAGCACCACACTGAGTAATTGCTAAGGAGGCAACCAGAGCTCTTAGATGAGTGATGATAGCAGCTTTTGGAAAACCTGTCAAAGGGAAAGAGCAAATAACTAGAAATATACTGCATGCATTAATCATTTTGCTGTAAGTAGCATTATGTTGGGAATGTACAGGGAGAATTGTCTTTTCTTCTGCATCTTCGTCGTGTCCTTCACTGTTTACCTCATGAGTATATCTCTTTAGTCTCTCAGTTCCTGCACTTTTTGCCTGTAAAGCTATTTAAAGCGGTGCTGCCGCTCGCCCGACCCCCTCGGAGGTGCCTCGTTCTGCCGGGCGGGCAGAGCAGCGCGTTCTTCCCGCCGCCGGTCCGGGCTCGGCTGGCTCAGTTCCAGAGCGGGAGAGCTCTCGGGATCGCACCCAGGGTCCGAGAAGCTCTCCGGTGTCACAGGCGCTGGAGAGAAAGGAGAGGCAGAGGGACTCTTCGGTGGTGAAAAGCAGGAGTTTATTTCCCCCGCACGGGAGCAAAGAGTGGGGGGGAACCGAAGAGCCAGGAGCGGGGTGTTACAGAGTATCTTATACCGGGGGAGAGGGGCGGGGGATACCCGGGAACACACCAACTGGGGTACAGCACGCAGGCAGACTGACAGCACATGAACCAGTAACAGTAGCAGGGCGAGGAGAGGGGCAGCAGGGAGCCAATGAGGAATCCCGCGGCAGAGAAGGTTCCGGGACACGATGCAGTGTGAGAAAAGCCAGCGAGGCTGCAGGGACGAACATAACTCAAATAGGTAGGGAAAGGGATCTTTAATCACTGCAACAGCTATTCAATCATAAAATTATAGAGTGGTTAGGGTTGGAAGGTACCCTAATGACAATGTAGTCTCAACATCCCTGCAGTGTCTGTTTTGCCTGGGGAACGAAGGCCATGCCCTTCACAGGTGTGTGCGGGCCAACTCTGCATACAGGGTTCCCTTGCCAGAAAGTCAGAAATGAAAAACTTCTGAAGAGCCACTGTGTCTCTCAGCTTCTATTTGCAATAGAAATAACTTCTACAAAGGTATATGGATTGACTAGTGGATGGATTTCCCTTTTCTTCCACTCTACAAATAACTCCCATTTCAGAATCATAAGCAGAGGTTCCACCATTCTTCCTTTCTGAGCATCTCTTAGAGACTGACTTTGTTTGCTTTATATTCAAGAAATTCATTTCAGCCATGGAGTATCTGTGCAGAAGTTCAGTAACTCAGAATTACAGCCTTGTTGTGCCATGCCAGAAAAATGGTTTAAAGCATACTGTGCTTCTAAATAAATTCATTCCTCCCTGTCTTGACTTAGAAATTCAAGTTCTGTCTTTTTGTGTCTTGTTGCTAAATTTATACTGCCTTAATTTTCAGAGATGCAGCTGTACTTCATTAGTACATATAGTACATATCCTCACCTGTACTTCCTGATGTGAAGATGTACAGAGCTGTGTTTCTTGTGTCAGTGACAGCTCTAAGATGAGATGGAACACAGTTATCAGGCACCTCTCTGCTAGAGTGTGAACATGCTGGTAAGGAGAACTGGTGCTCATCAGCCAGACAGCAACATTATTTTCCAAGAGATTAAAAATAGATTTTCTGCTATTGATCCCAAACAATCTGCCAAGTTAACCCCCCCCCCAAAAAAAAAACAAAACAAAACAAAACAAAACAAAACAAAACAAAACAAAACAAAACAAAACAAAACAAAACAAAAAAACCCAAAAAATCCCAAAAAACCAAAAAAACCCAAAAACAAACAAACCAAAACAAAACCAAAAAACCAACCAAACAAAAAAGACAAAACCAAAACAACAACAAAAACCATGCTAATTATTAAAATAAGTACGACTACAGACCTGATTACCAGCATTGAAATTATATATCATACCACTGTATAAACCTACTACAACCAAAGGAGGGCTAACTTGCATACTGGACAGCGAAAAAAACATAATGATGTTTAATTTCCCTGTATTTCTCATGTGGCTTTAATTGTAATTGGTAAAACACCATGGACTTAGTTGGTGATGTAAATACATAAGATTTAGTTTAATCACTGTATTATAATATGTGTTTTAAAGCTTGGTTGGAATTATGGTAGTGTTGTCAACCTGTACAAAAGATGGGAAAAACAGTAGAAAGTTAAATAAATTGCCTAGTATTGCATAATATGCCATGAATATGGACAAAACTGCAGTTCGTCATGCTGTAATCTTTGCTCCTAGCAATGCTATTTTAAAGTAGTTACAAAGTAACATAAATTTTTATGTAAGAATTTTGAGCTGAAGGAAATCACGACTACAAAGGGAATCTGTGTCTTCTTGTAGTCAGTGAAGTTTTGTATAAGCTACATAAATATATAGAAATGGAAATGAAATTTTGCTAAAGTATCTCCCAGGGCTGTTTTCTCGCTGATGCATGATTATTGCTCCTGGTACCTTGTCCAGTACTTGACAAGTTCAAGCTTTTTAAGATTTAAGCTTTTTATTCTACTAATTAGTTGCATGGGGCTTATTTTTTGCTTATACCCTTGAAATTTAAACATTATCCCTTTTCTCTCCTTTTTAGACAACACTATCTCTTTCCCTCCTTTTCCCCCTCCTTTTCTTCCCTCCTTTTAAGCGTGTGTATATATAAAGAGCTTGCATCTTTGAAGGGCTCTGATTTTCTGGTTTTAATAAAAGCGGGAAACAGTAGAAAGTGAGCAGTAAGTGAAACACAACACAGAACTTACCTTCTCCTACGACCAGTGCTTTTGCTGCACATGGATTAATGCAGTGCAGGAGAGATCTTGAGTGGATATTGATGTTGAGAAAGGCCACAATGAAGCCCAGCTTGGCCAGCCCAAACCAGACATGGATGAAGTCAGGTCCATTACCCATCAGTAGGGCCACAGTGTTGCCTTTTTTCAGATTCCCACAGTGTAGGAAGACCTGTACTGCCCTGTTACTCCTCCTGTCCACATCCTGAAAAGTGTACACCGTCTCTTCATAGATAAGGAATGGCTTGCGGGGAATTTTTTCCAATCTCTGCATGAAAAGGTCCATTATGGAGAGAATTCAATTTCTTGCCCACTTTTTTACTGTTGCCTTTGACCTCTTCTGCCTCAAGAAATAGAGCAGATCTTCCCAGAAATAGGGGAGAAAGATCTTCAGAGAGACACACAGCACCATTATTCCTCCAGCAATTGTCGAAAGCCACATGCATAGCATGCTTGGAGAGGAGCAATAATACATTTAGTGATCTCAGACATATAAAATACACACATTATAATAATTAACACTGACAGAGACTGGAAGATAATAAGCTAATTACAATTCCACCAATAAATTTGAAAACTGTCAAAAATACCTTATTGGCATTTACTAGAATAAAAAGACCCACAGAGGTACAAAAAAGAAATAGGGAGTTAAGAGTAAAAAAAGGATTGTGCAGGATTTTTAACTTCTAATCAAAATTATGTCTCGATTTCTTACTGTACCATGGCAAATCCTAAAAAAAAGATGGATACAAATAGATCAAGCACATACTATCATATGTATAACATGAAAGTATTTTATCTACAATGCATCTGTAAGATGCACCAAATGTTCTTTGCTGCCTAAGTTGTATTTTTTGGTCCGACAGAATTTCGGACTATTTGAGACCAAAGGTTTGAACAGTCTGATGAGCATACACAAATTTCAGGCAACATACTGTGAAACTTCTGCGTCTTCTGAAGTATCCAGTTTTCACCGTAGGATTTTCTGGCATTTGCAATAAACAGTGATTAATAACTTTGCAATATTTATATTATTTACATTATTCACAGTAGCATCCTGCAGTCTCAAACAAAATCATGCACAAGCACATACTGAGGTTTAAAAAACAACCTTTATAGCATAACAATTATTAACTTCTGTAATGCATTTCAGACAAAAATTGTCATATTTTCAAATGGTCATAGTAGCGGTCTTGTGAAGATCATACAAGATCTCTAGACTGTAATATATGTAATATTGTCCAGTTTCCTTTTTAAAGTTTCAGCGATTATGATTACAATGATGATTATGATTACAACAAATATTTGAAACATCTTATGTGACAATCTAGGATTAAGGAACACTTCAACAGTCTGAGAGGCTTTTCTAAATGGGGTGGCCTCCACTCCGTAGTTTAGAAATATCTTACTGACAAGCTGTACCTTTTGTATATTCCTCAACCTTGTTTACCTTTTAAACAATATTCAATGAATATACTTGTAAAAGTCAGTGGAATTCTTGCAGTGTTTCATACCAGCCACCGAGGCCTCATCCTTGTTCTCCAAAGCCCCATCAGGTCTCTAAGGTCAGGGGAGACATATTTCCAGGCATATGTGGCAAGAGGCTTTTCTGGATAAGACCTCGTGCCTCCCTGAAAGGCTACAAGACAAAGCCAGTAAAAAGCTGTGAGACGGACAGCTGCTGGTGGCACTCACACTAGAACTTCATCAAGCTCACATCCACTTGCATCTTCTCAGGATGCCCAGGCAGTGACAATTCTGGAACTATGAAGAAGCCAGCAAAGGCTGAGTCTCTTGCCCTCTGTCTTACCTCACGTAATTCTCTCCAGACTGAGTGGGAACACACATTTAGCAGCTTGCAAACAGGTGGATATGACAGTTTGTGTGTGAATGGGTGAGTCAGTTTTGTTTCAAAATAAAAAATTTCTCCTCCTTGCTTTGGATTTTGCAACATTATTGTGATTTGTTTATTCAGTTTGCAACAGAGATTTTGGGATGCTCAGAATGTCCCAGGATACCCTGTCTGGCTATACACCAACAGTGTAATATGATCTGTATAGTTAAAGATAAGATTACCTACCATATCACAAGGCCATCGTCCTTGCTTACACAGGATGGGGTGGGGAGCAGATTGCTATTCAGGGGTTAGAGCTGTTCCATTTATAAGTGGGTAAAGTGTGCTACAGTGTATCTTACTATTACAGGCCTCTTACTATTTGTATGTCCCCAGAATCTTTATTTCCATGAGATTTTCAATTCAAGTCGCCTCATGCCATCAAGAAAAAAAGACTCTTGGATGCATTACATTATCAAAAGCCATCCTCTAATTTGATTGTATATTTATAACTTCCTATATGCCCAACACAACCACAAAAAGCAAAAAATGCAAGTAAACAAAGGAAAGGCCAAGGAAATAAGTAATTTCAATGATCACTCTTCCCTTGCCCCAAGTACACAGTAAACTGTGTAAAAAAATTCACATCTAGTACTGCATTCTTACCAAAAATCAAAGGAATACTTTAGGCTGCATGAAAGAACAGCTCAGAAAAGGGGATACACAGAGGGGAGAATTTGAAGTCATGGTGGCTTTGGTGGCCCTGCGAGCTGAGAGGAGCAGGTACAATTTAGTTCAGATCAGATCAGAACAGAAGCATTTTATCACTACAGCTAGCTTCTCTAGGAGAGAGCACAGAATGACAGAGTGACCATTGCTGCTGATAGGAACTCTGTCCAGAGGAGTCAGACAGAGCTGATAATACCTGACATGCAGGTTATACGACTCCTTCTTCATCAAAACTGTGTCAGATAAGCAGGCTATGGTAGGTAACAGCAGAGATTTAAATCCTTCAGATAAGTAGGGTCAATGCAGTGCATCCATTTACAAATAATCTACTAATTTTATGAATAATCCACTCCTTTGTAAATAAATCCTGCTGACTGGCAAGACCCTTAGCTGCAAATGTGTCTTAAGTAGGGAGACATGTAGAGGCCTATGAGACATTAACTATTTTGCTTCCACAAAATTGGATTCTTTTTTCCTCCTTTCTAAAAACAGCAAAATCAGAGGATGTAACATGAAGTTATTTTAGCTAGATATATTATGCCAACAACCCTGAAGTCTGCAACATCAACAAAATGTAGACAGGAAGCTAAGAAACAGAATACCCCATTTGTGCATCAACTGACATTGAAAAAATATAAGTATTATAGCTAAATCACAATGCTGCCTATGTTATACAGCACCACATAGGTTTAGTAATTTCTATTATTGTGAAAGGAAGTATGTGTTTATCTAGTAAAAACACAGACACAAAAAGATGTAAAACAGTTTATTGTGATTTTTTTTCTCTCTTCTATAACAATTAAAGACCAAGAAGAAAGAGAAATGAGGTGGGAATTTAAATGAGAAAAAACATCAGCTGTGAAACAGTAATAGATCACAGAAATTCAAAGAAATTTGTTTGTTTTCTTGGTTTTTTTTAGTTTGGTAAAGAGGACTTACTAGGATAACTTGAACTGTTAGTAGATAAAATCTGGAAAATTTTGATATTAAAGTTAGAATAATTTGTTAGTTTCTCAGGAGAAGACTGATGTGCTCATGGTTTAGTTTTCCTTCAGTAAAAATACAGTGTTTTCTGGCTTTACCAGAATCATCTTCTATCACTACAGCCAGAGAAGCCAGCAAGGGGAGAAATAATTAATTTCCTAGGCAGCTGTATTGTGTCAGACCTGTTACTCACTCCTACAAGGCAAACGGTAAGCCATGTTTTTTTAACTGCATACGAGTAGCAAAAGCTTATCTAGATACAGACACAAGAGGCCCCCGATTTACTCAGTACATGTTTTGCAGTAAACTACAGCAACTCAAGCTTGCAATCCATTTCTATTTTCTAAAGCTGTTTCAATTTTTTCATTTTGTGTTTGGCTTTAACAGCTAACCAGTCTCTTGGAAGAAACTTGTCCCAGGATGTTCTTGATCTGGCATCATTTGTTCATATTAAACTCACCTGAAAAATTGTCTATCAAAAATATGACAACTGGTGTAAGCTCACAATACATAAAATGAAAAACCATTTGTGATGCTTATTACAAATATTCATTTATACAGAAAAAGCAAATCTGACTTTGCCTTATGTCCTGATCTCAGCCAGGGTAGAGTTAATTTCTTCTCAGCAGCTGCTAAAATGCTGTATTTTGGATTCGGAATGAGGATGGTGTTGATAACACACTGATGTTTTGGGTTTCTAAGCTATGTTTATCCTGAGTCAAGGACTTCTTTTTCCTTGTCTCATTCTCTGCCAGTGAGGATATGCACCAAAGAAACTGGGAGGGAGCACAGCTGGGACAGGTGGCCTGAACTCCCCAAAAGGATATTCCACACCATGGAATGCCAGGCCCAGTGTGTCAGCTGGGGGAGTTATCCAGAAAGGTGGGGCTGATTGGGGTTTGGGAAGTAGGGTCTGGCATCAGTCAGTGGGTCGTGAGCAATTGATTTGTGCATCACTTGTTTTTCCCTTTTTATTATCATTATTATCTACCATTATTACTGCATTTTACTTTATTTTCTATTATTAAACTGTTCTTATCTCAATACACAAGTTTTACTTTGATTTTCCTTCCCGTTGCACTGGGGTGGGGTGGGAGTTAGAGGGGATGTTAAACAAGTGGCTGCGTGGTGCTTAATCCCCAGATGGGCTTAAACCAGGACACTTTATTAACCCTCATTATGAGCAATGCTCATCTCTGTGAGTGAGCACACAAACATAGCAAGTCTGCTTGTTTGCTTCAAAGTCTGTTTCCCAAACCTAAGTTTAATCGATCAGATTCTTCCAACTGGAAAGAGATGGGGTGAGAAAACTGCTCCTGACAGACTTTGGAGTCAGTCTCTCCTTTCTGAGTAGTTACTTGATGAGTAAATTCTGTGTGCCCTTGTGCCTGGAGGTCACTGCTGCAATCTGGGCTCCCTGGCAGCTTCTGGTCCTACATCCACCTAAATGCACTGGACCCTTTCTCAATCACTGTTTGCACTCAGGCTGACATATAAAAAGAACATGAAAAATTCACAGCAAAAAGAAAAGTGTTAATACAAGATATATTGTTGATTTCTTAAAACCTCACGATGGAGCACATAATGAAATGCAGTGCTAGAAGTAAAGGGATGAGAGTCCAGAGCAGAATGCCAACCCCTGTCAGTAGCCTAGCTCCAGTTAAATTATTTAAATGGAGAGCAGTGATTCAAAGTGGCCCCAATGTATTATGGTGTTTTGCTGCTCTGACACTGCTGGAGCAGGTCCCTCACCAGTAACAAGGACTTGCAAGGGAACCCGTGGCACACAGCATGATTCTCTTGGCAACAAAAAACACTGGCACCATCAACCCTCCAAAACATTTTCTGCTTCTGAAAAGCAGTTGAAGAGCACCTGCTGGGTGCATTCTTTGTGAGGCTGCTTTAAGACCAGCAGTGAGGGTAGAGGGTCTTAATAGAAACAACAGTCCACAACACAGGCACAACAGAAGAAGCTCCACTGGCAATTCCTGGGTTGAATTTTGCACTTAGGAAGAGGGAGGAAGAATATAGACTCCTTCATCTGCAGTGCTTTCACTCAATGGCACAGAAATAAATCCATCTGTTAACCAGACTTTATATTCACATGCATTAAAAATATCCTCCAGGGTATTTTGCCTATGTGGGTGAGGAGGTGTGAGCCAGGGAGGATGGAGGAGGAGCAGCAAACTGGGGAAGTCAGCAAGATTTGGCATATTGTAGCTACTCTGTGCTTGGGAATTATCCTTCTCTCATCCTTTAATTTAGGATGAATGTCCTAAATTGTAGCTGAGGAAGCTCAGAAGAAGGGAGTTGAAAGCCTTTCATTAGAAACATGTGACTGCAGGCAGAGTGGGGTGGGGGGGGTTTGCACAAAAAGGGTGCAGGTACTATCAGGAAAGGGCAGAGCAGTGTTGGCTGTACAATACATGAGGCATACAGATGATTAACATAATGAAAACAATTAGCAATCTTTAACTGTTTCATTGCTGGGTGCATCCAAGCCACTGAGAACGGCCCACCTCAGAAGCAATGTGAAGCCAGAAGAGAGGGTAAGGTATCATGCTTGGCACTTGCATTATTTCAGTTCAGCAGCAAATTCTGCACAGATAGAATGGTATATTTTCCTGCTACCCTTTGCAAGGGGGCTCCATTCTGCAGCACAGAGCAGGAGTATTTCTTTGGAGCAGCCATTCCCAGGGACTCTGTATGGTCAGGTACCTAATCAAGGGTCAAAGGAAGACTGGAGAACATACAGGCCTGTTGCTGAATGGTGCTGGGGACCTGGTAACAGATGACATGGAAAAGGCTGATGTACTCAGCGCCTTCCCTCCTCAATACTTACTTTACTATATTTCCCAGCAATGTCTACAGTGTTTTTTAACCAGGCTGCTCCAGTAGGTGTCAAACCCAGCAGGATCCTTTGAGGCAAATCAGATTGTTTCAGGTCTGGACTTTGACTGCTGAGGATGATTGTATCTTATACTGAAAGCATTATTGACATGATCCCATTTACTCTTGAACGCACTCCTCTCTGGCTTGTCTCTTCTGCTCTTGCTGGCACAGTACCTCAGCAAATTCTGCCACCATGTCAAATCTTGAAGCAGTGCTTGCTGCACAGTTTGTTGAACCAACACCTCCAGCAGCATTGTAAAGTCTGTCTGACTGTCCTGCAGGATTCCCAAGCAGCTGCAATTCCCAGCAGGGAGCTAGGGCATGGACAGAAACCTCCAGGCCTGTTGAGGGAGCCCAGGTGTCAGGGCTCACCCTCCTGTTCAGGCCCTGGCAGGAGGGCTGGCGGAGTGGGGGGACACTGGGACCAGCTGGGCTGAAAGCACAGCAGGTGGGAGAAAAGGAGCATGTGGATTTGGAAGAAGCACAGGAGGAGCAAAGGGGACATTAGTTTGATTTGCTCCTAATTGAAGGGGTCAGAGCAGGCATTTGCTCCTTCGTAGAGCTTGTCCACAACAATTTTTCTCCTAAGCGTCAGATAAAGTAGTAGCTGATCTTTTCTGTCAAACGAGGTCCTGTACATGTACAGGTCTTGTGCCTGGAGTGCAATATGCTGTAGAGGTCCCTGAATGAAACAAGCCAACTTTTCAACTGAAAGCTGTAGAGATACACTAGCACTGTGTTAGTAATATCTTCAGGAATATGTTTAGTTTGAAACACAATCACCTAAAATGTTAGAATTAATTCCGAGTACTTAGCTCCCAAAAGCCTCATTTCTGTTTTCTTCCATTTTTCCAATTATATTTCAGAAACCATAGGGGTTTGAAGGGTTTTCAAATTAATCTATATTTTAAAATTGTGGAATGCCATTGGTTTGTTTTGGCACTGCAAAAAATCCTACATTACAGCATGGACAAAAACTTGTACAAGGTAATTGATATATTGCATAACAGTTTCTCTTATCGCAAAGCCTCCCTGTAGTGCCTAAGCTCTGGCACTTGGGGGTGTCTTCTGACAAACTATGTCTCTGACTTGCTACAGCATGGTTAAAATGCACCAGCAGTAGCTCTCTACAGTAAAGATCACTGATGTTACATGGGAATGTCCTCTGATTCTATCAAGTAAGCAGTCCCTGAAGCCAGCTACATCTGGCCTCTTGTTTCCACACTGGATTGCCAGTGATGTGCTGAGGATGTATATCTGATCGGTAGGGGATGTCCCAGGCCTTCTCAGCATGCTGCTTTTTCCTTCAGAATGCACCGACAGCAGTACTTCTGGCTCTGCACGTGTCTCCTGTAGAAGTACTTAGCACATATTAGGCACATTTTTCTTCATGGATCATCTGACCCTTATGCAGTTTCCCTTTTTTGCATCTTGCTTTGCTGTAGGACAGGCCATCTACACCCAGAGGGTGTTTGGGCACTGGAACAGTTCCCCAGGGCAGTGGTCACAGCACCAGCCTGACAGAGCTCAAGAAGTGTTTGTACAATGCTCTCAGGCTCATGGTGTGACTCGGGGTTGTCCAGTGCAGGGCCAGGAGCTGGACCGAATGCTCCTTGTGCGTCCTTTCCAACTTAGCATATTCTATGTTTCTGTGATCTTGTAGCCCAGTTGTCTGAGAGGTGTGTGTTCCTGTCCTCAAAGGACTCTGGCTGCATACTTGTGAATTTATAATCATTAGTTAGCTCTATGACACAAGCCACTGCCCTTCATTTTGTTTAGTGCTTCTTATAAGACTAATATAATGAGGTACTTGTTCAAGAGCAGCACAGCCCAAGGAAAAATACAATTAGGCCTAAGTGGATCTTTCTTCCAGCCACAAGCCAGCTGAAAACAAGTAACTTTGAGATCTACCTTCATCTATGCCATTAATTTAAACAAGCTAAAAAACTTTTCTTCCATTTCTCTGAAAAAGGTGAATTCCTTTTAATTTCTGCATTACTTAAAATTAATGTTCCCATATTTCACATGTACTAGGTGCATTTTCTTTAAGAGATTATTGATTTGTAGGTACCTGATTAAATCCTGGGTAATTTTCTCAGTTTATATTTTGCTCTGCTTTTTAATGGGATGTTAACTGCTGTACCTTTTTTTTTGTCTCTGTCCTTAGATGTCATAGCCACACCAACGCTTTCATACAGTTTAAAAATAGACTTACATTTATATTCCAAATAAAATTTTAATATCATAATTTCTTCCTTCACAGAAAACTGTTTTGAATCTGTGTTCTTCCCAATGCACTCAAATCTTTGAAAGTCAGATTAACATCTTGATTTAATTAGCAATTTGCTGAAAAAGCCTGTGTTTTCAAACTTCCAAAAGATGTAAGTTACCACTATCAGTAGCAAAAGGTCTAGGGGGAAAAAAAGAAAAAAAAAAGAAATAAAGAGAAATAAAAAGAAAGAAGGGTTTGTCAATATTAGGTAACAAGATAAAACCATGAACACACAGAAACTCTTTGTTGTTTACACCTTATGCCTCCAGGACCTCCCAGCATGGCTCAGCCTGTGTGGTAACAACTTCCACTGCATTTCCAGGGATCTCACTGCTGAGCTCAACGTAACAGTAGTTGGTGAGGGGTTTTGTCATGCATGTCATGAAATAGAGACTTGGCTTGAAGGATATAAAATACCTATGTCATAGATATAATTTCCAGCCTTTAGCAAAATCAGCTGAATGCAATATACTGATTGCAGACAAAAGAACTTGTGATACATTTAATGGTAAAATGAAAGGAACATTACACAGATGTTAGTTTGGAAAGGGCAGAATTAAGTGGATCATCCTACTGTTTTTCTTCACAGTTTTATTTTTCTTTATGTATCACAAATTCTCCTATGGTTAAAAAAGGGTCAGGGGCATGATCTGATTGCCAGACCTTTCCATACAAAGGAGGATCTTTTATAATTTGAGGTATAGGAGTAAGTAGTAGTAGACATATTTAAACCCATCTTCCAAAGTAAGTATGTCCTTTGCATGAGTAGTATAATTCTTCTTGAGATAAGATTGAAACATAGACTTTCTTGAGCAAATGAACTCACCTTCAAAGAAAAAAGAAAAAATCTCAGGCCATTTTAGGAGATCAGAAAAATCATGAAAAAACAGCTATGAAAGGCAGTCCAGGATGGTCACAACAAGATCTCAAAGTGACTTGCGTGAAATCAGTCTGAAATCTGATGCCTTCAGCTAACTGAGATTATGTTGCAAAAGCGTTCCTGAGTCTCTCTTGGCTTGGAGGCTGGCCAGTTCACCAAGGCCACCATGTACCCACACCAACAGGATGTTGCCTGTGCAGGCCCAAAGGGCAAGGAATGCAGCACTGTGGTCCTTTTGCTGCGGTTTTCTGGAACCAAGATTTACCAGATAAGAAACAGAAGAACTTAGCAACTTGTTCATAAGGTAAAAAACAAACAGTTGTAAAATGGGACAACTGATAAAAGCCAAGTCAGACATTGGGAAGCTGTGGAGATGCCAGGGTATCTGTCCTGCAGATGGTTAAATTATTGCCCAACATTACTGGAGGTGCTTATCTACTCCCTTTTAAAAAGACTCTAGACTTTAAAGACAAAATTCGTTAGAAAATTGTTAGAGCTGAAGCTGGAAAGGGGCTGAGACCTTTCTTAGTTAAACCTGCGTAAGAGGGAGGGTGAATTACTGTGGCACATGCCCAGAGCTGCCATGAGCCAGAATTGTTACGAACGTGCTGTCCCAGGGGGTGCTCCTTGCAGTGAGGGACTCTTGATGTAACCATGACAAAGCAGATGCAGGATCTAGTCCCGCCTGAAAACCCAAGCTCTCAGGAGACATAAAGAAAAGCTACACTATATTAAAGAAAAAACAAACCCCCAACCATTTAGTCATTTGCATCCTGACTGTATAGTCCCAATAGGAAAGTACAAATAATTTGAGAGCTGTGGGTTGTTCACTAATTGAAAGGAAACAAGAAAAATCTTGAATTCCAGAGCAGAGGAAGTTCTCAAGAGTTCTCAATGAACATTCCTGCTAAGCCCTTTCCTTCCAGGCAGACAAATGTGACACACTGAAAAATGTTGATAGGCTTGCAGCATTCCCCAGTATGTCAGATCTCAGATGTTAGAAAAAAAAGTAATCAAGAAAGACAAACAACCCCATTCAGTTTAATTCAGTATGAACAGATGATCCTTTTCTGCCTTAGATGNGGAAAAAGAGCTTTAAGATAGGAAGAATCTTGTATGACAAAGCAAAAGGTCATCGGTGTGTGTAGGGAATTTGGCAGACTTGAAAAATACACAGAAAAACAGAAAATGGTAAAACATGAGTGTTGTTTCCACACCTAGAAAGAATGAAGCCCTCTCCTGATGGAGAATTAAGACATCCTCTAGTTCATGTGGTGCTTAACAACAACTGCCACCAACTGAACTACAAAAACCCTCCATGCTGGAAAACTGTAGCCTGGGGCTTCATTCTGGGCCAGGGGATTGCTGTTTCTCAATGTTTGGGCAGGGAGGTGTTTCTAGTGGCATCAGCTATCGCTTTGCTCTGACATAGAAAAATTGACTATGCTAACACTAATATACTCAGATGACAAACAGTTTGTTCCCTTTCTTGTTGTAGGTACTTAGGAGAGAAAGAAAGCATTGTGTACACACAGCACGATCAGTTAGTCTGGAGAAACGCCATTGTTCTCACAAGTCTGAGAGTGCTTAGAGAACTGTGTTTGTGTTCTTGCACCCTTTGTACCCACACAACATTTCCTGCTTTTGCAATGTAACAGAAGTATGGGGAAGTATTGGGAACGTTGTGCACATTATCTCCAAAGTAATGAGAATTTTTATGCTAAAAAGGTGGGAGGATAAAAAGTGGAAAAACTTGAAAACTGTTCTCAAAAAAAGTTATTTTTTTCCCAGCAAATGTTCCCAATAATTTGGAAATAGAATGTATTGAAACGAAAGATAGATGGCTAACCTCGTCCTTGCCAGTCCTTGCTCCCTCTCCATCCAGCACACAGATAGGGCAACTTTCCATGACTCAACCAGGAACTCAAAGAAGGATCATGCACAGCACCACACTGCACAGAGGTATTTCTTTTGTTTCATTTTCTCTGGACTCTTTTATCTCCCTACGTGTCAGCAACAAGGAAAGTGGGAGCGGAGAAGTCAGCCTTGCAGCAAAAAAAAAATACATCACATATCAAATAACCACTGATCATGGTAAAAAGCTGCTAACAAGAGAGGTACCTATAGAAAAAGATCGGTAAATTCCTATACCGCAGACCACGCTAGGTTTCTGAGAAGAAAACTAAGAAGGATGAAGATTTGTTTGATGGCATGTGCGGAAGGGAGCCCTTCGCTGTCGCTGCGCGGCGGTGCCCTGCGGGACTGCACAGCCTGCCGGCGCGCCGGAGCACAGCGGAACGGCCGGAGCACCACCCGAAGGGCAGCTCCTGTTAGTACAGCACAGCCCTCAAAAACGAGACTCCTGCGCTTTTTATTCCCCCTCACATTATTCTCATGTCCAGCCGCACAATTCTAAGTTTAAAACCAAAATAGATGATTTCACTGATGTTAGCCAAGCAAGTTTTAAGAGTGTGAGTTTTTCTTTGTGCTTGCTTGTGAAACTGCAACCCTTGCCTTTCTAGGGTTTGTTCCCTCTTCCAGCCTGATGCCTTTTCTTCAAGTTAGGGGGATTCACTGGGGCCTTTGAAATATTTTTTACATTAGGAGAATTAACACCTTTACCCATTTTATAGATTTCCAGTGTGAATGAGGGTAGTTCTCTGAAAGCCAATTCTGAAATCCATCCTTTTTTTTTCTTTTGCTGCCTCTAGGTATATTGGCAGACCTTACGTGTTGGAAACAGAGGTATTGCGCTCCAAGAGCATGAGGGACTTGCCTCTTCCCCAGGTGACTCATGGGGAGGACAAGGAGCAAAGACACCATACCAGATCAAAACAGAGGAAACAGAAGGAACACAGATTCTCTCCTCTTCATGCAATAACTCCTATACTGTTTGAAAGTAAGTTAAGTTACCTGATATTATAAGGTTCTCTCTCAAAATGTAGATTTTAATATGTCATTGACCTATGGTGTGCCAGGCATTACTCAGCTTCATACACAACACAGTAGAAACATCACCACAGCTGCAACTTCTAGTTAATATTGGTAATATGCTCTTACACAGAAATACTGTTACTGTTCCCAGACATCTCTAACAGGATGTAGCAGGAATAGGAGACATCCTAAGATGTTCCTTACAGATCATTGTAAGGTTTGGATAGTTCTTTATTTCGGGCCAGGTAGAAAACACAAAGGGTATTGGGGTTGGAACTGGATGATCTTCGACATTCCTCACAACACAAACCAGTCTATGATTCTATGAAGAGAAAAACTAGACACGTAGCTGAAAGAAAATAAGTTATTCAGGTACTTCTGCTTTGGTAATGTGCTTACTTTGTCTTGCACATTTGAATGGAGAGACTGTCCAGAAAATACCATAGGTTCAGTGGATTTTATGCATTTATATCGATACCAAAATTGGCCAGATAGAAACTTTCTAATGTAGTTTTGAGTATTAGAAATCAGGCCTTCTTTATTCTTAATCTTTAATTGAGTGCCCTAGCATTGGTAAACAAAGTTTTTATCATACACACTGATTACATATTCATTAGCTACCCCTGCTTACTTGATGTATATATATATTATTTTACTTTACAGAGTCATGCCCCTTGTTGGAAGTCCTTATATGGTTCTCTGAGGTCTTCTTTGGTGGTCTCCAGTATACAGTGTCCTTTCAGTGTGGCTGTTCCTTGACCCCTGATTTTGAGTAAGTGCAATATCATTGTTTTGCATAACTTCTACATTGTCAGCCTTGCAGAGCTGAGCTGGCATCCTGCTTGTGTTTTGCCTGACTTCTGTTTTGTCTGCTTCTCCAAGGCTAAATTGCTCCCTTTATTTGATAAGAGTAAAATGTTGCTTTGTTCTACCATCCTTATCAAGTGAGTAAAATGCTGTTCTGTTCTACTGTCCTTATCAATATGAATAGTATGATCATCCACCATTGCAGATTAGTTACTATTAAAAATATTAGAACCTTCATGGTTTGGGGGCACAAGTCAGATTGCTGAATAGCATGATTTACAAAAGACTGTTCCAAAGATAACCCTGTCAGTGTGTCCCTTTGAGATATCTAAAGCACTTCTTGGTCAGAGCTGAAACACTGATCTGATCCAACACAGTACTTTCTGTGGCCCTGGATTTTTATTTATCCTGTCAAGCAATTGTATTTTTGGTATTTAAAAAAAAAATCAATCAAAATGTAAGGCTACCAGATAAAATCTCCTCTGTTAGGAGAAAAGGGTTAAAAGTGGAAGAATGGTAGATTAGCTCAAGTGACTTTGCAGCTGGGAATGCCAAGGCCTGGAGAATAACAGTGTGGGGAACCCCACATATTATACCTACTGCTGTATATCCTCTGTCTGTTTTAAAAAATAGAATTTCTGGGTAAAGATAGCATAGGTGTTTGGAGAGACTTGGAGGCAGTCTCACAGACCTGCTCAAGAATCTTGTCTGGGGGGAGAAAGGATCAAAGCTCAGAGATCACCAAAAAACAGAGAGGAGATCACAGCATGGTGGTAAACTACACGTGAGCATGCCCTTGAGAAATTGGTGGAAACAGCAGACCTACTGCCTTCCACCTGCCAGCTTGGACTGAGCCTGACAGTGCCTGCACTCCTGCTTGGCTGTCTCTGCCCAGGTGTTGCCTTGGGATCCCCCTGGTTAATGAAGTAATGAAATTAATTTACTCTTTCTATTTCAGCCGTGGTTTTGTGGTTGTTCCAGCTGCCTGCCTGTGTCAACTCACACACATCCTTCACTTCACATATCATTTTGAAAACATGTTTCATCCCAGTTAATACAGGATTTGGCAAATAGAGTAATATGGGAAATTGTTGGGAGGAAAAGGTTGAAAACGCAAGATTTGATGAGGAGGATGATAGCTTTGCTCAAAATGGCCTTGTGGCTGGGCAGGCTAAGAATATCCATGTGGGAAAGTTCACAGATTTACTGCTGGTTATCCTCTGTCTGTTTCAAAAAGCAAAACTACTGTAGAGATAATACAGAAGCTATCAGAAACTTAAGAGGCACCTCTCACCGACAGAGTTGAGTGTCCTGCGGGGAAAGAGATCAAAACTCTCAGAGGTCATAAAAGCACAGCTTTGTGATAAACTGCACGTGTGTGAGGCCCGTTGGTATCCCGGGGCAGGGCATGGCACTGGGATCGGGCCAAGCCTAACCATGCCTGTGACCCCATTTCCTGTGTTTCTGCAGCACAGTGGTGTCTAGGGACTCTTCAGATAGTGACCTAATGAAATAAATCTACTCTTTGCGTTTCAGCTGTGGTTTGGTGATCACCTTGGTTATTTGCACTTAACAATTCACATGGAAATACAGGGGGTTTATTTAGATCTCACATTTATCTAAACAAGAACGTGTAAGTTGTCCTCTAAATAACCTGATCTGAAGTTTTCTTGATCTGAGCCATACTTTGAGTTAATAGTGTTTCTTTTAATCCAGTTTGATTTATAAACATATTATGTTTTCTCATTTCCTGTATTTACATAATTGTCAGCTGAGTATTTTATTTTGACCAAAAAATGCATAAAATATTTCTGTTGCAACAACAAAATACATTTTCCTCCTGAGTCCAAGCAATACAATCATTTGGGTAGTTTGTAATAGGTCAGTTTTGACAGGTGTGAAACTAAGAATGAAAGTAACATTGGGACCAGGGCAGAGAAGGCATTTTCTAGAAATATCTTCATGTAAATATATTACTTGTCTTAGCAGGGAATTTATTTTAAAACAAATAACCACTAGAAAAATAAGTAATACAAACTCCTGATGCTGATTACATAAACATCACACTTCTTTGAAAACTTTTTCCCCTGTAAAAACAGCCTCTTGGAGGCCTGATGGGAAAACATCCTCAACTGTATCTCTTTATAGACTGGATTTGGACATCCATTTTGCTTTGAGGGAAGTAAGGAGCTGCTCAGCTGTTGAACTTGTTTGGCACCTACACAGCTAGGGTAGTTTATGCCTGGCAAGTTAAGTAGTATTGTAAAATACAATAGCGTTGTCACAGGTCAACAGCAGTGCATTTAATGAAAGATTGCTGGTCACCAGTGAATGCTCTTGGGGAAGCAGACCTAACCCACTGAAAAAGGCTCAGACTTACTCAGCTAATCTTTTTGTTATCAAAGTTTAAAAGCACATACCACTTCGATTCACATACATAGTTCTTTCATTCTGCTGTCATAATGCACTCCTGTGTTGCAGAAATTACACTTTCCTGTTCTTTTTACTAGCTTTATCTGCCATTTTATTTCTATCTTTGGCTGAAGAATCATTTGACTACTGTTTTAAACTCAGATTTTTTGAAAGATTCCTCTGTAGGTCCTAGGAAGTAAGTTTCTGTAGATGCAAGATATAGACAACCAGCTGGAGATAGGCTGCCTTTCCCTGTGACAAGGAGTACCACTGGTGAGTTCTCATGTTAGGCACTGCTTTCCCCAGCACCCCACATTGACTTGATCTGCCTCAACAATTACAGTCATCTAGTAATGTGACATCTTGAAATTAAACTTACTCTAGATCGTCAATCTTGAAAAGCACACCTAGTGCAGTTAGCTTGGAGTGCAAGCTGCAGGTTGTGCCCTGGCTGGTGGGAAACGGCTGCAGTCCCAAACAACGAGCTGTGAAGGGGCACTGACCTTCTGCCTAACAAAGGGCACAGTCCTGCAATGCCCGCCATCACCCTGAGCCTCTGCAGGACCCAGTGAACAGCAAGAAGACCCCAGACTAAATAAGACCATTGGACCAAGAGGCACACGAAAAGGACATGAACAGTGTGTGAAGAGTGTGTGCAATGACTGCAAGGGTCAGGGATTCCTTTATTCAGGGTCCCTCCTGGGCCACCCAGATTATGCTCTTATTATGTTGCTTCTCCACAATTTATTACTTAGAGGAGCCAGAGGTCTGAGACTCTGCTGTGGGAACCCAGGGTCGAGCCGGGAACAGAAACGTGTCTGTCAGTGTGGGTGTGAGGTGTGGAGAGAGTCAAACAGGGCACCATCGGTTCACTGGAGCCCCCCTCTGCAAAGCGGCTTTGGCCCCAGCAGTTAAAATCCTGGATGGTGTGACTCTGACTCCCAGAGTGACATCTGAATGATCATACAAGATAATGGCTTTAGCAATCAGAATATGTCTGCAATGTCAGTATTTGAAAGCTCATTTTGAATACAACTCAACCAAAACCAGCTCAGCCAACAAGGAAAGATGTTCTGCTGGATTTTATATTCACCAATAACTAGGGGCTTTTTGGAAATGTGAATCTGAAAGCGTCATGAATGAGTATTTTAAGATCATTGTGTGATCAAGTGTTTCAAGAACAGCCTTGCCTGCAGTGACCATGAGATTGTGGAGTTTAGGCTCCTGAGGCCAGTGAGGAGGGTAAAAAGCAAGTTCATAACCCTAGACTTCAGGAGATCAGACTCTGACCTCTCCAAAGATCTGCTTAGAAGGGTCCCATGGGATGAGCTTCTGAAGGGAAGACAGGAAGATAGTTGGTTAATATTCAAGGGTTGGCTCCTCCAAACTGAAGAGCAGTGCCTCCCAACAAACTCCAGGCAAAAATGCCTGGAGGTCTGCATGGATGACCATGGAGCTTCTCGCCAAACTCAAACACGAAAAGGAAGCATATAGAAGGTGGAAACGAGGACAGATAAACTTAGAGGAATACAGAAATACTGTCCAATATCCAAGGAGGGAATTAAGAAAGCAAAAGCCTAAATAGACTTTAATGCAGTAAGGATGTCAAAGACAAGAAGGGTAAGTACATATAATAAGTACATATAATAAGTACATATAATAAGTACATATGATAAGTATATGAGTACATGGGTGATGAAAATGTGGGGGCCCGTTGCTCAAAGGGAGTTGGTTATGCAGGACATGGAGAAGGCTGAATTGCTGAATGATGCTGTCTTTTACTAGAGAGGATGGCCTTCAGAGTTCTCAGATCTCAGAGACCATGGGGGAAGTCTGGAGTAAGAGACATGTACCCTTTTTGGAAGAGAATCACGTCAGGTTATACTTAACTAAACTGGACTTACAGAAGTTCCACGTGCTATGACGTCATTGTGAGGCCACTCCCAAAAATCCTTGATCGTGGCTACTAGAAGTGTCTGATGACTGAAGACTGGAAGAGCTTGGACTGTTCAGCTGGACAAAAGAAAGGTGAAGGGGAATCTCATCAATGGATATAAACACCCCAAGGGAGGGTACGAAGAAGATGGAGCCAGGCTCAGTGATGCTCAGTGACAGGCTGAAAGGCAATGACAAAGTGAAACACTGAAGGGTCCCTCTGAATATCAGGAAACACTTTCATATTGTGAGGTTGACTAAGCACTGGCACAGATTGCTTAGGGAGGTTATGGAGTCTCCATCTTTGGAGATATCCAGAAACCATCTGGACGTGATCCAGAGGAACACTCCAAGTGGCCCTGCTTGAGCAGGAGTGCTGGACTAGATGACCTCAAGAGATCCCTTCTGGTGTCAACCAGTCTGTGATTCTCTGATTCTATGAGATACAATGCATTGGATCTCCTCCTGATCTAGCTAAATGATTTTGGATACCAAAATAGGACTCATTGTTCTCACGAGACTGTGCTTCCCGCCCAGCCTGGAAAGGCAGGAGCAACTTTTTCAGGCTCCATTGGTACTTCTGTTTCTCAGCTAAAATGAGAAAGTACAGCGAGTGATGTGACTGATAATAAAAAGTCAAAATTAAAAATAAAGAGAAATATTAGCACAACAATGCAGCTGCAAACTTATACAGATGTGTCCTAACCGAAGCAGCCGTTAATTCCCAGTACAGAATTGCCTGGGCCATGAAGAAGCAGTGCTTACCTGAGAAAAATGATGAAGCAGATGGCGTCATGTTTAGCTTTTTGAAGGTGGTATGAGGACTCCTGTGGTTTGCACTCTACAATGTAAAATTTATTTGTATACTGTCAGAGGATTTGTAATTGTAAACTGCATGCAGGATTAACTATCAAATAAGAAATACTGTTGAGCTAATGAGGGTTAATGACAGTATAAAATCTCATATTAATTTTATAGAAATTATAACTTAAAGAATGGCTTAAACATTTTAAAGCAGAAAGGCTGGCTACTTTAACGCATGATCCCTGTGGGTCTCTTCCAGCTCAGAATATTCTTTACCTCCTGTTTGCTGAGCTATTGTGTTTATAAAATATTAGCACTTAATTCTCTTATTAGCACAAATGCATTCTTCAGCACAATGCCACATCCAATATGTTAGAAATAGTGCCAAACAAGGGAGAGTTTAATCGACAAGAAGTGAATAGGATTACCATCTTTTCATTTACAGATTTGCTTAGGGAAAGACAACTAATTTTCCTTACTTTTTACATACAGCTTTCATGAGGCAGAATTTATTTGGAACATATTACTGAGCATAGTTCCTTATTTTTCCTTATTTTTTCCTTATTTTTCTTATTCAGATTAGGTGTAAGCAAGTATAGAACTCTTCCCTAGATAAGATATCACAGAAGTCATTAAGATCAGCAAGTTCCTTAGGCATATATTTTCTGGCTACATTAAGATTCTAGCGTGAAGTGACGTCAATTAAATTCCATTTTTACTTGATCTGTGTGATTAGCTGTGAGATAAGGACCCAGTAGGAAATGTGGAAAAACTTTATATTCACCTCCATGTACAGAGGTTACTTTTTGGTTAGCTGGTCAGCACTGGTTGCTGCTTCTGGAAAGCTCAGTAGCTGCATGAATGATATTAAAATATGCTGTGTTTTGAAAAAATGGCTGAGGTCTCCAGTCACAGCATTTTGAAATAGTTCACATTTGTGATGAACAACTGGCCTTTTGAAAAAAACAATGCAAAATCCTCCACATACTAACCAAAAAAAATCGTTCCTTTTCTCTCATATTTTCTCTGTCCTCCCCTCCCCAGATATAAACTGCAATTTAAATACAGAAGCAACATCACACTGAGAAGAGATTTTTTTTTCCCCAGGGAACTCCTTCTTTCCATAGGTAGTAAGCATAGCTACGTAAGTAATATATTAGGAAAATTCTGTATTTTAAATTGTAAAGTACAGAGTTATTCTTTGTGACATTTTAATATATACTAGTGATATGTTGTGCTTGCTTCACACTAGTGATATTTTAAGTGCAACACCTAAGAAAAAAGGGTTCTAGGTTAATAGAAATTAATAGAAATATTTATCACACTTTCTAAACATGTATCCTGCTCTTTGCTCAAAGATCTCAAGCGGTGATGAAGTAGAAGGACATGCAGGTAGCAGATGGACTATTTCCGGAAATTGCCAGAGTGCCCAAAGAAAGAAGGCCATGGGCCATTCCTCCTAAACTACCCATGCCACACTACAGCCCCCATAGGGGGCAGCCAGGCAACTGCTCCAGCTCATTTTCCAGGCTCCTTGGACACTTCTGGCCATCTAGCCTAGATAAAAGCTGCATTGGCTGTGAACCTTCCACATTTCCCCTTTTCTCTGAGAAATTATTTTCTCATATTGACTGATGGAATGTGTTGTTCTTATGACCCTGCAAAAGATTCACTGTGTGTCTTACTAGGAGAATAAAGGTGGGATGTAACAATCTTCTCTGACTCACTGGTGGTTAGAGCATCCCTGACACTCTATCAGTGATCATTATAAAAGCAGACCTGCAGGAACACCAGAGTTTTAGTTCTGTTTGTTCTAAAGCCAGTGAAATAGTTTGGTTTTCTGATCAATTTCAGAATTTGAGCATAATCTAGGAAAATGCTAAATAAACTAGCAAGCATGGGATCTAGAGCTACTGCTGAAGTTTAATAATATTCACATGAAAATTCACATGAAACCGACAACTTACCACTATACATCTGCATTTTTATTTTATTTACCTTTTTCCATAGTCACAGCTTTGTCAGAGATTAATGAAAGTTACCCAGTTCCTACTTTACGTCTTTTCATGAAAATACTGCATATGCTGTTTAAAGAGAAACTGGAGAGAAAAAAAAAAAAAAAAAGCTTTTTCCAATTTCCTTTCCTTCCTTGAGATGGTCTTGAAAACCCATCTGTTCTGGGAAGTACTCCACTTGTGAGCAGATACCTCCCTGGCTTGCGCTTTATTTGCTTGTGTGCCTTGAATTGGAAGTTCTTTGCTAGCAGGTCTGCTAACCACTTATGCTGGCTTTGTTGGAGACGGGTGTACTTACACTAATAGCACTACTAGTCCTGTATTGTTGTGTTTTAGAGAGAAGAAAGAAATGTGCTATGAAACGGCCCAACAGCCCACTGCAACATGAGTCTTGTAACACGAATTTCCAGCAGTCAAATTGCAGAAATCATGCTCGTGCAATGGTAGTTGTGAAGAGAAGTCATGACACCAGCAATGGTAATGACAGTATCTCAGGTTATTTTATTCTTTTTCTATAACAGAAAGCAGCAGAAATTCATTTGGCAGTTTGTTACTGAGCATTTTCTGTTTCAATTATACACACAGTTTACTTAGGCAGAGTAATGGTGTGACTGCACTGCTTTGCTCAACACGTGAGGTAGCTTAGTGATTAGAAAGCAGGAAGAAAAGTCACAAGGGACTAAGTCCTGTGATTGCTGGAGTCAAAGAAAAAAACCCTATCGGTTTTAATGGAAAAGCATAAAGCCTGTGGAATGTAACCCACAACTCTGAAACAAACTGATTAATACTAGACATTAGTATTTTGCTTTTTATACTTCAGTATTATTATCAACAATGTGACGGGGGAAATGTCAAGCCTTTCACTTTTATTGTAAAATTGAACTTGTTTTTGACATGATTAGGACTTCTCACCATGACCTCTATGATATTCCAGTGGTTTGGTCATAGCTTTGATCATCCATCATCTAATGATACATTACACCTTATTTGACTATGTTTCCTATGGCACAGAGGAAAAAGAACAGCGAACCTGAGATGGCAAGAAAGTCTTAACAGAGATATTATCCAATGTTTAGATAAAACAAGTAATGAAATACAACATTTTAAATAATGGAACCATTCTGTTTCAAAGCATGGAGCAGATTCCTGTGGGACTTACCCAAAGCATACATTCCATGTGGGTAAAGAACATAGCTGTTCATAAAACAGATTAAAATTATTACAGCAGTCATCTAATCAGATCTCCCAGTAGATAACAATTTTATTCTGATAACTACATTAATTCCCTAATTACAGAGTCACAGTAGACAATCCAATGTAATTGCAAAACACCTTGCAGCAGCAAGACACCTCTCTTGACATCAACTAAGAAAGCTATAATAGTCACTTACTGTTGTATAAATCTGATAAGTATAGTACTTGATGATTCCCAACAAGTTATTTAACCTTTGGATGATGACTGCCTCCCTCAGACAACAGGATGTATCCTCTGCAAGGAAAAAATGATAGCTGTGTATCATGTTCTTGGAATGGGTTATAAACTGAAAGGATTTAAGATCTTCTACAGATTGCAGATCAACTGGATTATCTCTTCATAAATCCTGACATGTTCCAACTGTTGCCACTGAGGCTCTTGATGACCACACAGTTGCTGATAATATAACAGTTCTACTTGAAAAATACAGTTTGCTACAACTTTACACATCCCCTTGTGCTAATAAAGGCTTGCCTGTTGAAGGTACAAGCTTATGTCCCTTGTGCTACCTGTAGACATAAACTCTTCTGCTGGTCTTTTTAGCCATGAAAGCCTCATGCCTTCAGAAGCAGTAACAGCTTGGACTCAACATCACACTGCTTCTTTTAAGCTTTGCCTGAGTGCTGCCCACTGGAATTGGGGTTTGGGCTATTGTGCAGCCCCTCTTGCAGCCTCTAGTCCAGGCTACTACCTGTGTCCCCCAGCAGGTAGGTGCTGTTTTAGCAATACTGGGTACCTGTAGTCACAGGTTCACATGCTTCCCTGACAGCCTTCTTGATCCCAGAAAGAACAATTCTCTGAGCAAACACAAGAGTGGCATCCTAATTTCTCCCTTGCCTCATTTCTCCTTCTCATTTCTCCCCTAACTCTTTTTGCAGTACTACACAAGACAGAACTGTTGTGAGGATTTTGCATCGCCTATGCATCCCAGGGGAACATCTGCTGTTCTGCTTGTGGGTCTTCTGTACACACCTGTGCACACACAGAATTTCCTGTGCAGCCTATTCCAACAATTATCTGAACAAATTTCATTCCTAAACACTTGGGAACCCACGGACAAAAAAACTCCAAAGTAACACAAACCAAAAACCCAAACCCACAAAACAAACAAACAATTCTCTCAAAAACAAAACAAAACAAAACCAAACAAAACAAAACACCAAGCCAAAACCCCTACTCATCTCAGGCACCCAAACTCTGCAAAATGAAATGTGTCACTGCTTTGAAAATTTCTGCCCTTCTGTCTTGTAAACACCTGCAACACTAACACGATGAAAAGACTGACTCCCAGTAACACAAAGCAGTTTCAGAGTGCTAAAAGGAGAGCTGCTCACAAGAGCAGTGCCATGGCAACTGGAAATCTGCCACCTCCTATAAAGCCCAGAGGTGGGACAGGGAGGGAGGAGCCCTGATGGGACTCTGCTGAAGACCAGGTGGAGCAGCAGCACCTGAGAACATCTGTGCAGGGCCATGACCCTTGCAGCCATGCATCTAGTGGTCTCATGTTGCGGTGATTCAAAGATCACTTTCCCTACCTATTTGAATTATGTTAGTCCCTGTAGCCTCGCTGGCTTTTCTCACACTGCATCGTGTCCCGGAACCTTCTCTGCCGCAGAGTTCCTCATTGGCTCCTTGCTGCCCCTCTCCTCGCCCTGCTACTGTTACTGGTTCATGTGCTGTCAGTCTGCCTGCGTGCTGTACCCCAGTTGGTGTGTTCCCGGGTATCCCCCGCCCCTCTCCCCCGGTATAAAACACTGTGTAACACCCCGCTCCTGGCTCTTCGGTTCCCCCGCGCTCCTCGCTCCCGTGCGGGGGAAATAAACCCCTGCTTTTCACCACCGAAGAGTCCCTCCGCCTCTCCTTTCTCTCCAGCGCCTGTGACACCGGAGAGCTTCTCGGACCCTGGGTGCGATCCCGAGAGCTCTCCCGCTCTGGAACTGAGCCAGCCGAGCCCGGACCGGCGGCGGGAAGAACGCGCTGCTCTGCCCGCCCGGCAGAACGAGGCACCCCCGAGGGGGGTTCGGGCGAGCGGCAGCATTGCTTTAGTCTCACTGTCCATGGAACTCTGCATTAGATAAAACTACAGGATCACTGTCTTCATATCCCAGCTGAAGGGATTATTATGGGGACTGTGGTAATAATCCTGCTGTGTTTTGACTTCAATTTGGAATTTTAAGGAGCGCATTTTAAAATTCAGAAGTTAGCACCTTACCACACAGATTTTAGCTTGATGGCCTCATAAGAAGTCCCTCTGTGTTCAGGTAGCCAGACTACATTAGTATCATTTCAGAAATGTTGCTTCCAAAAAAAAAAACTTTTCCACAACAATGTCACTCTACCACTCTACCATCATGGCTTTTGCTGATTAGTTGCGCCTGATGACTGGGATAATAGTCTATTGCTTTTCCAGAAGACACAAGGTTATGCTTATACTGAGAGTAAAAGTAGATTTTTCCTCTGCTCATTTCCCTGATGTGCTTACTTTCTGTGTTAGGAAAATTATGTTGTCCTCTCTGCCAAAGCTTTGCTCTCCCAGTAAAGCTGCTAGTCTCCTTTGTCATATTCAGTTCCCTACCTATTAATATCTGAAAATTGTGTGATTTATTGGAAAATTAGTTAAACAAGGTGTTTCAAGAATACTATTAACTCTATGCCACTAACACTTGCTGAACATTTGGGAAATGTAACATGACATTGGCTACCCTGAATTTTTTATCTGAGAATGGGGAGGAAAGAAATATAAACTTTGAGTACCCCAAAGCCACCTTTATTTTCATAAATATTTTCTGTTTTCCCAAAGCAGGTGGGTTTCTCGAAGTACTCCCATGCACCTATGCAAAGAAGTTTAAAGGCCACCTAAATGAAAGCACAGAATCACAGATTCAACTAGGTTGGAAAAGACCTTGGAGATCATCAGCTGCAACCTATGAAATGTGTACTCTTGTTGTCTTCTTACATGGAGCTCAATGACCCCACAAGAAGAAACGGAGAAGAAAGAAATCACAAGTTACAGCCCAGAGTTATTACCCTGGATACCAAAATATTGTGTTTTATAAGATGTATCAATAAACTCATGGTCATTTTAACCTCTTTTCATCCCTTTCACTGCTTCTCCAAATTATGAACCTGAGATTATATGTTTATCTCAATGCACAGCAGTGAAATTCCATTCTGATTAAAAACCCCTCAGTTTGAGATGAGTTCATTTTGTTTATACTGGTAAGCAGAAGGAAAAAGAAACTTTTGATGTTCTGTCCTCTGATGTGAGATATAACCTCCCTTCACTTTACTGGGAGTGCCATGAGTTTATCAAACGGTAAAATCTGACCTTTGCTTTCTGAAGAATCAATCTCAAAATCCATTGTTTTGCCTTGTGTACATGTTCTCCCCTGGAGAGTCTGTATGATACTGTAATATGACATTGTTTTATATATCTGAAAACAGGACTTAGGGTCACACATGCACATCACTATGAACACCTGCCACTTAATAACAACCCATTGTTCATTTGGAAAAAAAACAGACATGAAACTATGGAAAAATATTTCCCACATCCTTCATACAGTTAGGCAAAGAAATAGGTTTTTAAACTGGATTTGGACTTTGTCCAGGTTTTAAAGGGAGAGCAGCTCTTTGAGTTGTGGATTCTGGGAGATCTCCCTTGCTGTTAAAATGCAGTTGGAATGAAACTCTCCCTGTATGGGGGAGGACATAACATCAGTATCAGTGCAATTCTGGCTAATTATATAATCATACAGCTCTTACATGCAGACAAGTCTTATACTGAGTCAAAGTACAAGTTTACATGTTCAAGATGAGAGGGTTCAAGCCTTCAATCAGATTACTGGCAGCAATTACTCAAGCCTTTCTTGTTCCTTTTCAATTTTCTTAATTTATTTGCATCTCTAGCTACTGTGTTTGTCATATGTGAGGTCTAGGCATTCAGAAACAAAGGGTTTTTTCATTTCTCGTGTTAATTTGAACTTAATAGTATCTGCCAAGTAGCAGAGATATGAAAAAGTGGGCTGAAATAGTCCCAGCTTCTCTGCAGTTGGGGAGTTAAGGGATAGTTAATTACATTATGCCATTGATAGCAAGAACCACAATACACTGCTTTAATTTTTTTTTTCCTATCCTACCCTTCTTTCTCTTTCTGTCTCCCAATCTTTCCTTCTATTTCCACTTTCACTCTTCCTACTGCTATTTTTTCTCTTATTTATCTAATCTCCCCTGTTAAATTCCCTTTTGCTAATAACAGAGTACTGTCTAATATTTATAACCAGTACTACAAAATGTGGGTTAATAAGGCAACAGGATAAAACTGAAATAAGACAGATGGCTACTTTCACTCTTATTTTAAATAAATACTTATGAAAACCTCTTCAACATCTTTCTGTAAGATAAATAAGCAATAAAAGAAAATGTGTATACAGTTTAAAATATGCCTAAGAGAGTTGCTTGTCAAAGGATTTGCCATATGTTGAGTGTGCTTTAGAGGTGGTCCAGGGGCCAAATTTCCCATATGACTCGCAGATAGATGATGGGAGCATATTGCAGAGAACTGGGCTTCTTATGGAATAGATGGGTGGCCAGAGCTCACTTCTTTAGACCCTTTGAAGACATGAATGGCTGTCTAAAGTCAGACACTTAATGAGAGAGGATGCAGCCCATCTTTTTTCCCAAAAGATTATTTAGACAATTTGTGCAGATGAGGACTCGGGCAAAAGTAACCTTGTTAGGAAGGAGATTGATGAGAGGATTTGACAAAGAGCCTTTTTTAGTGTTTGTGACACTGCATGTGACTTCATTGCAAAAGTGATTTGTTCTTTACAATTTCCTTTACAAAATGACAGTGCAGTTAGCCTGGAGAGAAACTGAAGTTCTGCAAGAACAGTTGCTGCAGCTAGTGAGTTGTCAACCTGTTTCCTGCTTGCTGTGTGTGCTTTATCACTCCTGCACTGACAGAGCCAATATGGGGATGATGCTGTTTCTAACCTTTCTTACTGTACTTACATGACATTTGTACACTCTTAATGCTCACATAAAGGCTGTTTCCTGAAAGTGACTACTTTTGTTGAATTATTTAGAAAGAACAAATGCAAGCATTATTCTACTCCTTCAGTTGTGCAGCCTAAGCCTTATTAGCTGTTGTTCAATTAAAAATAATTTTGCACAGACTAAAGACTATAGCACTGTTTGCATACATTCTCAGGGTTTTCTCAATGCTAAATCCATATGTGCAAACTGCTTCATGTTTGCGTATATGGTCTTTCCTTAACCTGATTTTACAAAGAGGCTCTCCACAACGTACACACATCCCTTTTCATGTGGAATTCTCTTGACCTATTCCCTCTTAACACCAATGATCAGAAATCCTGGGAATGAGGTCATGGGTTTAGCAATGGAATTTAATTTCTTTCTGGCTGTGTAGTTCAAAAGCATCCCTAAATAAATAACAACTTTTGATTACTATGCGACTGGATGCTAGATGTGCTTGTTCTGATTCTTCCTATTATGACACTAAACGACAAACTCCTAGTCCTTCATTCAGTTTAAATGATCAATTTACTACTCAGAAGAATTAAATCCTTCAAGGTGATACCTTTGTGGCAGGGGTACATAGGTACACAGTACTCTGACTATTTAACATGTCATTTTATCTGAATAAGTAAATAATTCTACTTCTGGCTGTGTAAAGCCAGTAGGTACATTTAGTTCTAGACATCAAATAATAACAATTTAGATTCATCATTTTTTTCTGAAATTGTATCAAATGGAAACTTGCTGAGGGATTAAACAGCAATCTTGTAAGTTTAGCTATCAGACTTATTTGATGACTAATATCACTCACAAAAGAGGATGAGGGGATGGAAGAAAATGAATGTATAGATTATAGTAATCAGTGCCCTTATTTCGTCATTCAAAACTTTCAGCTGTGACAAACTGTAATAAGGACATATGTTGGATTTTCATTTGAGTCTCTGGTTTGCCTCAAAGAGACAAAAAAATCCTTGGGCAAGATACTCAACTACTAACAACAATAAAAAAAATCTAGATTAATATATTTACATTATGTGCTTGGTATTTTCACAGAACTCCATTTTCTTTTGGGTTTGATCCCACCAAAATAATTGAGGATTTTGCTGTCAGTTTTAACAATGGAACAACCAAATCCTTAGTGGCCTGAAAAATCCATGAGGAGAAAAATAAACTTTTCAATCCCTCCAAATCTTTATTTTTTTAAGTTGTGTCTTGCAGTAAGTGCTGTTGCACGTAAGATTTCTCCAGTCATAATCCCTTAGACATTTGCTGAAAAACTTGAAACACACTGACTTTGTTGGGCCAGACTCTTGATGATTTTGTCAGTATGCCAAATGGGAGCTGTCACCAAAAGCATTCTAGCCACCAAATTGCTGACTCAAATGTGTCAGATTGCACTGTGGGTATGATAATGTAATGTTTTCATTTAACATGGTGATGCAATTCAAACACGGTTTGAAGAAGGGGGTTTTACAAACTATTATAGTAATTTCACAATCATTGTGAAAGTAAAATCATAGAATGGGTCAGGTTGGAAGGGACCGCAGGGGGTCGTCTCAAGCAGGGTCATCCCAGAGCACATGGCATAGGATTTTGTCCAGACAGTTCTTGAATATCCCAAGTGAGGGAGACTCCACAACATTTCTGTTCAACCTGTGCCAGTTCTTGATCACCTGCACAATAACAAATTTCTTCCTCATGTTCAGGTGGAGCTTCCTGTGCATCTGTTTCTGCCTGTAGCCTCCTGTGCTATTGCTCGGCACCCTCGAGCAGAGCCTGGATCCATCCACCGACACTCTCCCTTCGGATACTCACAGACATTGGTGAGGTCCCCTCTCAGTCATCTCTGCTTGAGGCTGAATGGACCCAGCTCCCTCAGCCTTTCCTCCCAAGAGAGATGCTCCTGTCCCCTCATCATCTCTGTCACCCTCTGCTGGGCCTGCTCCAGCAGCTCTGTGTCTCTGTTGTGCTGAAGAGCCCAGAACTGGACACAGCACTCCAGATGTGCCTCACCAGGGCTGAGTAGAGGGGCAGGATCACCTCCCTTGACCTGCTGGCACTGCTCTTCCTAATGCACTCCAGGACACCACTGGCCTTCTTGGACACAGGGCACACTGCTGGCTCATGGACAGCTTGCTGTCCCTCAATAACAAATAACTAATAAAGAGGTCAACAAAACAATCCAAAGCACTTAAGATGTTGCTTACTTCAGCAATCACTTTTGAAACACAAAATGATCCTAAAGAAAAAAAGTTATGCCAACATTCTGATCCTGTGTATTTTTTTAACTTTCAGTTGAGTGTTTATAGTAAGATTTTATTGACTTCCTGTGCTAATGGACTATCATTTAATTTACTATCACCAAGGAATGACTAGACTTCATCAAATAAACTTCCTAAATATGTTTTGGGCTTTTTCTGGGGGGATGGGGGGA
>VZTG01005676.1:331443-343981 GCA_013397845.1 Melanocharis versteri | reverse complement strand
GGGGGGGGGGAAGGGATACTAAAAAATTTAATATTTACTGCCTAGATTCACAGTGGGAAAAATTGCATGATAACAAATACAGTTAATATAGCTTATTTTTGACCTTTTCATTTCATAGGAATGAAAATCTGCTTGTTGACTCCCAAACATGAAATCATCATAGCAACATGGGCATTGCTACCTTAAGAAACATAAATTGAAATGATAATTTGACATAATCTGAAAATGTCTCCTAAGAAACTGATGGTCTGAAATACACTGTAGCAAATTTGTAGATGACAAATAAGACTAGATTCCTGTTGCCTTTGCCATTACAGAATTGAGGAGAAAATGTGTCATCTCATGTCTGAAAAAACCCAAACAAATCAGACCTAGTATTTAAATGGTTAGCAATTTAAGGGGAAGTAAATTTGGAATTTCAGTCTATGGGAACACTGACCTGAAAGAAGTGACCTAACTTACACGTTCTGAACCCTCCCCTGTCCCCCCAACTCCACATCCTGTTTTTCATTGCCTGGCAAGTATTTTTCAGCTAACACACTGATTTAAAGATTGAATTTAAAGTGATCAGTTTTGCTATCGATTTCACCTGGAACAGTTGGATACGGAATTTATTAATTAGAACACCAGAATAGGAAAACATCTGTTGTTAGGTATGTTAACTGCTACTGCTTTATCTAATGTTTTCCATGATTAGAAGCTTAAGCAGCTTGAAAATTCTCTACACATCTGAGGACATGATCAACCATGCTAAATAATCTAACCTAAAGTTAAGTACATCCCAAAAGTTTTAATTATCCATTTGGATTCATTGTCCTGTTTGCATGAACACCAAATCAGATGAAGATTATGATCTATTACCCAAACAAACAAACAATTGTGACATCTTTTTATACACACACACGCACACACACATATATATATATAATACTACGTACATATTATACTACATACACATACTACAGATTCAGCAATCCTATGTATGGAAAGCTACACAGTGTTGAGCTTTACGTTATGATGTTTCACTGCAGGGTCTCCTTGTGTCTGGGAAAAAAAGACATGGTGCATCATTGCTACTTGACTTCACAGCTGTCTAGGCAAGGAAGTTCTCTTTTTGCATGAATTCAGATTTCAAACAGTGCCAGGCATTTAGCAGCAAAAATTTTAAGAAAAATTTTGTAAGTCTTCTCTTAAGCTGACAAACCCTTTTCAATAGTGAAAGTAATAAGCATTTGGGCTTCTGGTTATTTATATCACTTTGAGTGAGAAAGTGACATTGACAGGAACTGTTTCTGTCGCAATAACGGACACAGCCGGGGAGGAAAGAGAGAACCGAACTCAGGAGTAACCAGATAGAAATGCCTTTATTTATTTATATACAGAAGGGTTTTTATACCCTAGGTTGTAGAAAGTCATTGATCTTAGCTGACCACCCCTCAGGGTTATTGGCTAGATCCTAAAAACACACATTTCCTAAACAGTCCTTCTGACTAACAATAACAAAGTGCAAAACACCTCACAGGTGCAAGACAGAAGAATTATTTACAAAAGCTCTCTAGCTGTTTTGCAGCTAGCTCTGTGAGAAAGTGAGAATGCTCACGGACACAGGCAGATACTGAAAAATCTCTCTGCCACCAAGCTTTCAGCATCCACATGTTTCCAAGTATGAAGTTCAAAGAAGGGAGTCACCATGAAAAAGTCCTTGGATATTTCCTATTTAGTCATTGACCACTGCTTCACCCACACAGCCAACATGGTTTATGAAGTTTAAGTGAAATAAATAAACTTACACATCCTTAACCGAACAGAAAATTGAGTATTTTATAGAAGAAAAGTTGAGCAGATTGACCAGAGAGGTTGTGGAGTCTCCCACACTGGAGATATTACAGAACTGCCTGGACACAATCCTATGCCATGTGCTCTGGGATGACCCTGCTTGAGCAGGGAAGTTGGACCACATGTCTCCCTGGGGTCTCTTCCAACATGACCCATTCTGTGACTCCATGAAAAGGCAAAAGATACATGAATCCATGACACCTAACTTTGAGAGGTTATATTTCTACAAGTCAAGACAAAACCTGAATTACCTGGTAACTGTTTATGGTTAAAAACAGCGCCCAAGGGAAAAATTCGGAGAATACAGGAAACAGCTGAAAAAATAATAAGCATTTAGGATAGAAAAAGAATCAAAATGCAAATAATTGCAAAACCTGAAATATTGATGACAAGTATTTAAAAAACCCCAGTGATACAAGTTTTTCAAGGTTTTATGTAGATCTTTTGAAGTGTTTCTACTGATAATTAATTCTTCAGTATTCTGTATGTGGGAAGGGTAGTGTGGTTTAGTTTTTAAAGACTTTTCTTCTGTTTGCAACAATTACAAAGATTAATCCACTTTCATAAAAGCAGTTACAGTTTAAGGACAAAGTTCAAGAATCTACAGGCATATATGATGAAAAGCCCAATATTATCTCAGACTCACTAAACACAGGTAATCTATTCAAGAATTTGGTGATTTATCCAAGCAAGTGATACAGCTATGAGACCTGTACTTACACATAACCTAGAATTCAAGTGTCCTTCTCCCTGTACTTGTGCACTATAGGAATCTGACTTCACCCCAGGGAAAACAAGTCTTTTTGGAACTAGTCATGGACAAAAGCTCTTTTATGAACTCAGGCTTTAGCAAAGCAGTAGCAGCTCAGGAGCAAAGTTTGGATAGATCTTGATTATGCAGGATTACTATAGTTAATAACATTCGCTGTTTTATCATAATGACAATCATATTCCTCCTAAATGATCATAAACATTGTGTGATGTATTCTTGCAGTCCTATGCCTGGGGTTAGTGCCTATTTCTGTGAGAAGTCCATAGCGGGCTAGTGGGGCTGTATAAACAAATGGGAAATCAACCGTCTAGATGATTGAAAGTCATTGTATGTTAGTATGAAGCAGAAAATAGCCCTTTTTTGGCTAATAAAACTCAGTGACAGTTATTCACTTGGTTAAAAGAGAGTTTCTGCAGTAAAAATAACCTTGCTCTGAGGTATGCATGGATACCTTAATTATTGTTTGGCTAAAACTCTACATGTACTTACAGGATATACTGATTTGAAAGGTGAAAATCTCAGCAAAAATACATTACCTATTATAACCAAGCCATTAGCAAGTGAGAACTCTCTGTCATTTTAGTTCTGTCTAGCTGGAGAAAGTCTAACACCTTGAATATACGTATCAGTGAAAGAAACAGGGTTTTTGTTCCTTACAGATTTCTTAAAAATCTTTTGTCTCTTACTGTCATGGCTGCTCTTTTCTCCTGGTGGTATAATTCACACCAAATGAAGACAGGTTTTCTTCTAATGTATGAAGAACTGAAATGAAGTTTGGAAAGCAAAAGCACTAACAAGAATGTGAGCCTAGTGTATTTTTTTTTTCAATAAATGGAGCAGGTTTCTTAATAGCCAGGTGATTTTAGTGAAGGACATCCAATTTTTAGACATACAGACACATTCATTATCAATTTTTCCTGGCTGCTTCTTCAAATTCATCTTCAATTTTAGGCTACAGAGAGATGAATTGTCTCATGAGTGTAAAAGAAAGTCATGAGTGTAAAAGAAAAAAAGATTTGAACTTTTCTCTGCATTTCAGTGTTTCTTTTCTCTTAAAGTTGTTCATAAATAGCATTTGAATACCAATAAACAGTGATAACACAGAAAAGCTCAACAGAAATGTTCAGTCTAAAATGATACCGTTATCTACAGCAAAACTAATGGGTTAAAGAGAAAAATTTCTTCTGACATAATCTAAACGCAATCTAACATTCTAACATAATCATATTCCAGTGTTTTCAGGAGATATCCCAGTCAGAAGTATGATAAAAGCTAGCAATTATGTCATGTGTGCAACTCAGGAACATACAGTCAAAAATTTATCCATAGTTCTTTGATGACTTTTGCATAGAGACAGATTTTCAGCATCTTTGTCCCATTACCTTTGACAGTCTTCTGCTCAGACATCAAGTTCTGAATGCACAGAGATCACCAAATAATTGAACAGTAGCAAAAACTTTTGAAGCATCATGATTGTTGTCTCAGTTATTAAAGGTTTTCCAGATATACAGTTTGAATCGATGGAGTCAAAGGAAGATTCAGACACTCTGAAACATTCTCCTGAGTATGCCGGATTTTAGTCAGAGGCGGAGAAAGAATGCTGAATTCTTACAAACTTGTTTCATGTCCCTCTTGTTTTTTTCTGTTCTGCTACGCTTATTATTTTTTTCTTTCTTTTGTGACTGGAAACAATTACTAACACTTTTTTTAGCATTTTCCACAGACTTAGAAGCAGTAGCTTGCTGACTACACATTTTCTTGATTGCTCACAAAGTCTAATGCAGCATCCCATGCAGTGTTAGCGAGTACAGTATGCCTAATTATCACAATTTACAGATAATGCTGAAAGACATTCCATTTGGAACCCTGCCTGTGTAGGATCGCCCTGTGTCTGGGCCAATTAAGTTGCCTGTGCAACTCTGTTGTATCTGGTACCAGAGTTCCCTTCAGTGTATTTGCACAGCACCGTGCTGGGCCATAGAGACAGGACATAGCCTTAGCACAGGAATACAGTGTACCAACATTTGCCCTCCAATATGATGATGTGATATAACATTAGAAAGAGAAATGCACTGCAATCCTGTTTCTGTGCAGTTATAAAGGAATGTGTCTGGAAGAAAAAAGACACGTGGGCTTGGTCTCTACCTCTATTCAGCAGAGGACATATCTCATGATTTAGAATTTCTGTTTAGCTAGGGAATAAAGCAGTATTTTCTAGCCCTGGTACTAGCTGAAAAAGACCCACACTTTGAACATACTTCTGAAGTAAGTGCTATAGAACTTGCATGTAATTGCAAAAGCAAATTCGTGTTTTGAAACAGTAAGACATCATACTGGTACCTGAGCAATCCACTTCTGAATACTCTTAGAAACAGAATTTTCTTCCCCTCTGCCGTATATGTTTACACCCATGTGCAGCTCAAGAGCAGGATTTTATCAGTAAAATGGTGCCAACACCTATTGAAAATGCACTGTGTCTCATGGTTAAGTTCTCTGACATTAATCCTGAGTACACTTTTCTCTAAAGATTAGATATTCTTTAAATACAAAAACATAAAACAACACAGAGAGACTAAAAACAAATTACTCAGTACCAGAGGGGGAAGAATCCCAAGCATGGGAGAAAGCATCTCTCTACATGGAAGATGTTGCAGTGGCATTAGATTTCCCTGAAAGACAGTCTTGCTCTTCCAGATAGTAAACTGTGGGCTTGATACTTTATTTTCAGAGAGACTTGCATCATGCACTCAGACCACTGTACTTCCATTCAGAGTCTTTAAGAGAAAACACAGCTTTGGGAAGAAGAAAGCCACAAAAACCAGACAAAGTCTGCAGGGTGCATGCTACAGGCCAATACCTGCTTTTGGTTGGTTGGCTGGTTTGTGTCATTATACATTTTGTAGAATTTAAAGATGCAAACATAAATTCTAAATGTCATTTTCCAGATTACTTCAGATATGAAGCAGAATTCTTATACTCCAAATAATGCAACTTATTGTGAATTAATGACTGTATAATTAGTGAATATGTAAAATCTTTATAAATGCAATCTCACTTTAAATCTGACGGTTTTTAAAAAGGTGGGTTCAAATCATCCTTCTATCTAAAATGATATTTCTACAGTCATTACACTGTTATATTCAATGAAACTAGAAGACTAGTCAATGAAACTATAAGACTAGTCAATAAAACATTCAGACAACATCTACTCTAACATTTTACTTATTTCATCCTCTTCTCTGAACCAGTTTGCATCTATGTACGCTAAGTAATAAAATTAGCAGGAAAGGAAAAACTGGTTTAGAATTTCTCCATTACTGTTATTGCACAGGAATTCTAACGATTAGATCACTTCATGTGCATGTCCTAAACTGGGAAACAGAATCAATGTCATCTAGTTTTTGAGAGCTCAACATTGCTCAGTTTTCAAGTGAACACGTGGCAAAACATAACTAATTAACTGCCAGAACTTTGCATGCTTTCTGTTTGGCAGTGCTGGATTTTTAACTCATCCAGATGCTCCTCTCTTTTTCACCTTCAGAAAGTTTTTACAACCTCTTTTATCTTACATACAATTTCTTTCGTGGACCTGTCTTAGATTATGTAATTTTCTCCAAGAAAAGAGGAAATAATGGCAACACTCAGACTGGAAGTCCTGTCTGCAAGTTGTTAGCATGCTCTGCAGCCTCACAGTTACAAGAACAATCGAAAAAATACAGTTTATTGCAGAACCATTCATGAAGTAGCACAAATGCAGGGATATGCACGTGGCTAAAAGAATGGAGTAATGGGTGAAGAATCCAGAAATACTGAATCTATTTGTAATCTTAGTCGGACTGAAAGCTGAAGAAAGTGATTCAGGGAGGAAACAGTTTTCCGTCTTTCACTGGTTTCAGAAAAGCACACCTGTTCTGTTTACAATAATAATGTCAACAGTACAAGGATGACAGTTTTGTTCAATGGAAGAGATTAGGATGATAGATTTGTCAGTTTGTTGACAAAGCTTGTCTAAATGACTGTGGCTCATGTGAGTAGCTGTATGAAGAGGTCTCTGATTTCTAAGGCAAAACTGAATGCCTAGTTCTGCTCAGTTATCTACATTGCTTGTGAAGTAAAAAAAAAGCAAATGAAAAAGAAAATATGGGGAGGGTAGGATGATGCAAGCAATCAGTTCTTAGATACCAAGGATTCATTATCATCTGAAAGCAGTCATCAGAAGACCTGGTAATCCCTATCAAATAAGGCGTGTTTTCCTAAAAGCGTTCAGGACCCTTTCATAAGGCCTCGTGCCCTGCTTTGTTTTCAGCAAACAAAAGAAGTCAAGCTTAGTGTTGACACTCTGATATGACATAGCTCACCTCTCCTCGATATAGTATGTAAGAATATAAATCTGTAATTACTAAACAGAAAGGAGAAAATGTCCTTGAATATTCAGACAAATATCAGAAACCAAAAAATTTTAATCCCCTGTAAAATGTATCCTTAATGAGCGTGCTCAATATTATTTTAATATATGCCTTTTTATTATTTTCATAAGCTGATCAAATCAGTAGAAGTGGAAAACAGTGTGGTTCTGGTTTTTAATAAAATCTCGCTTGCTCGTGTTGAGAGAGGAACATAGTAAAGAAAATTGCTTATTTTAATTAAGAGAAAAAATAGAACTCTTTGTAGTCCTATATATTTATAGGGAAAAAAAAAACCCTCACCAAATTAACATATCACAGAATTGTCTGTCTTGAAACAGCATGCTAAGTTTTACCTCCTGCATAAGTCATATTCTGGAGAGAGGCTTTTGATGCAAAAGGTTTCATTACCCATTGCTACTCAGAAGACTCTACGTGGCAGCTCTTACTGCATTTGCAGATTTCTAGAAATCCTTTCTGAATTTATTTTTTTTAAAGGCTGAAGAAAGTAGATCTTCCTATGTTTAACTTTCCAAATTTACTTCAACAATTGGTCCATGCTTACTGGATATGTAAAACCAAAGGAAAGTAAAAATGAAATTACTAATGTGGGCCTAAAACATTATCTGTGTGTATGCTGGACTCTGTACTCTGAACTTCCGCAGTTATTAGCTCAGATCAACACTGGTTCAAGGATTTCAAGACAAAAAAATTACTTGGATTATCTGACCTCACTCCTCCAGTAGAGACAGCTAGAACTCTAGTATCCTGCAGTGACTGAGCACTCAGTACTGCCATCCTTATGCAAAAGTTTTGACAAAGGGAAGACGCAAGAAAAATGTTAAATATTCTGCACTGGCAAAATGATCCAGCTGCAACCACTGATGGTTTCATCAGAATTCATCCCAGGGCTTTGCACCACTGGCTCTCCTGGTAGCATAAACTTGTTCTGGCTTAGACATGACATACAATTACACTTCTCCCCACACCATCAAGAACGTAAGTTGTGCAGGTAAAAAAGGTAAAAAACTCATCAGCATAAAACTAATTCTGATAAATTGTCTGAAAGAGTCTCAACCAGAAAAATGTATTTATACCAGATCATCACTCTGCCACAGCGTTTTTGATCTGGAACTATGAGTCTTAAAACTGACTTCAGTATATTGTCAATGCATATCTTCAGTCACACATTAATAAAACTAAATAATAGTGCTTTTCCCATCTCAGATATTTTGTGGAATAAAAACATTGCTATGAGATGTCATAAATGCCCTCTATACAAACATCATCATCAATCCCATCAAACACTGATTATAAAAAGAAGAAAAATGTGTTTGACTACCCCCAAAGCTCCAGATTTCCTGCAGTTACCTCACTAGCACATATGGTATAAGCAGCAAAACATGGGATTCAACATGGAATTTTGGCTGGAGAAGGCTTAATTTTCTTTACAGTAGTTAGATTTGTGCTGGAAACATGTATTGATAACTCAGGGATGTTTTTGTTACTGCTGAGCATTGTTTAGACAGCATCAAGGCCTCTACTGCTCCTCATGGGACCTCACCAACAAGGTGCACAAGAAGTTGGGAGGCGACACAGTGGGCACCACTGACCCAAGGGATTCAATATACCATCCAATATATCACGGGATTCAATATACCATGTTGTCATGCTTGGCATATAAAGCTGGGGTAAGAAGGTGGAAGGACCTGGGATGTTGAGTGTGATGGTGTTTGTATTCCCAAGTCATTGTTACACCTCATGGAGTCCTGTTTTTCTGGGACGGCTTAACACTTGCCTGCCTGTGGGAAATGAGTGAATTTCTTGTCTTGCTTTGCTTGCATGCATGGCTTTTGCTCTACCTTTTAAACCGTCCTTATCTCAGCTCATGAGTTTTTTCTTCTACTTTTCTGGTTCCACCCCCATTCCCACTTGGAGGGGCAGCGAGTGAGTGAGAGGCACTTGGTAGCCAGCTGGAGATAAACCATGACAAGGGCAATTCACCAAAATGATAATTGCAGAAAATTAGATTGTAACAAGCAATCTACTACCACAACTAGAGGCAACTCCTGTCCTATCTGCCTAGTTTTCATACACCTGCACACAGCTGGCAGACCCCAGAGCGCTACAAGGAGACCCTGGCAGTGTGAGGAGAAAAACATGGTCATTGAGATTCATAACTGGTCATTTACTGAGAGTTTACTTATATCATATAGCACTGTTACAGAGTATATGCAGGAGTGGAAAAAAAAACCATTCGGGTACCTGTTTGGTTCAGCACAAAGAAGAGACTTTCTGTTACTTTAGGACGCTTTTTTGAAAGTAGAGTAGTCAGAGGTTCTGCCCACTCTTGGAACACGGTCTCGGACTTGGTATTGCCTGTCCATCATATATAACTGCTATCTGCAGTTCTTAAAACTTCCTTTGCAAGAGTTCTGTAAGACAGTTTAGCCTTGCTCATTGAGGTGAAATATAATACGAAGCAGTTCACTTTAAAAATCTGAAAGGAAATTTTGAGAAGACCTGATAGTATTAGATTATTCTCATCTTACCTCTTTCTATTTTGAAAATACTCATATAACCAGAAGCTAGTTAAAGCTGCAGGTTCTGAATACATTAAAAAAATGCCATCCACTCTAAAGATTCAGAGCTGAGCCAGATGGCACATCTGACTGCAGTGTTTATGAGCCACTGTACTCCTACTGCTGTGAAAACCAGAAACTGAAGCATCAGTGGATGAAGCTAATTTACCAGGAATCTCTCTTACAGCTCTGACCTAGGGCAGCCACTGTCTCTAAGTGGTGTGACTACTGCACATAGGTTTGAGTAAACACGTGATGAAGTTGTTTTATAAATACCATGGAAGATAAAAAAATAGACTGAAGTAAGGACCTTGAACAAAAGAGAAGAAAAATGGAAGCAGAACATTGAAATGCTATGTTATTTCTTCTCTTTAATACGCGCAGGCATACAATAGTTCCTTCTGCACTTGGAATTCAATGTGCATGAGTCAGCCCGTCCGATATCAGCAATTACAGCTATAAATGCAGAGCTATTATGCACTCATGTTGTGTGGCTTGGGAGTAGTCTATTCTACCAGGAACAAAAAGGTCTTGAGCAGCTTAGGGTTCTTAACCATTCTCATGCAGCAAGCAGGCAGTCGACTGTGCAGCCTTGCTTCACACAGCAGGAATTCAGCCCCAGCACTCTGCTCCAAGAGCCCAGGGCCCTCTAGGAGAGACATTCTCTTGCATGCAGCAGGGTTGCAGATGAAGTCCCAGTAACCTGCCATATTCATCAGCAGGAAATCTTCGCACATTGGTTCTCACAGCTTCCTTTCCACAGTCATTCTTTAACACTGATTTATAGCTTTCCTCACTGTCCTCCTCCTCAATTCTTCCCCCTCAGTTTTTTTTCCTGAGGCCTGAAAAACTTAAACATGGAAAGTGAATGTTGGGGGAATTAACAACCTGGATTTTTTGCCTTCTCAGCATGGATGGGAATGACCAGGTGGATGCTGCCAGTGGCTATTCTTTTGTGGTCCTTCTCAGGGTGCACGTCTGCTGGTGGCTGGCCCAAAAGCAGTTTTATGTGAGAAACAGAACTCGGAGCTCATACGTGACAAATGAGGAAAAACAAAATGAGAGGCAAGGAAGGTGACTCCCTGGTCCAGGCCGACAGGCTCAGCCCTGAACAGGGGTTAAGCACAAGGGTTAAGTCAGGCTGAGAAAGTTGGAGCTGTTCACTCTGGAGGAGAGAAGGTCGCATGGAGATGTCAGAACTTTCCAGCATCTGAAGGGCACCTACAGGGAAGCTGGAGAAGAACTCTTTGTCGATAAGACAAAGAGTATTGGGTACAAATTGAAAGAGAGGAAGTTTAGTTAGGAAGAAATTTCTTAGCGTGAGCAGTGGAGCCAGAGCCCCTCTGCCACAAAGGGGCCAACAGGTGCCTTCCCTCTTCCGTGCGCCACCACGGCCCCGCACACCGTCCCCCGCCGCGGGGCGGGCGGGCGCGGCGTGCCCGGGCACTGCGGCGCGGGCTCTCCGGGTTGTCTGATTATGTTTTTAGGGCTGTTGGGTTCGGCCCCAGGGAGGAGGGCTGGGCGGGAAGGCGGGCGGCGCAGGGCGGAGGCCGGCGGGGTCCCCGGGGCGGGCTGAGGCAAGTGCTGAGCCCGCCGGGAGCGCCGGGTCCCTGTCCCCGCCGGCACCCGAGGCCTGAGGGTACGGCGGAAAACGTGTCTCGTTTCTGTGCTATGTATGTGTGTGTGTGTCTGACGGTCTGTCTGCCCGTCTGTATGTCTATCTTCGTTTTGGGAGGGGGGAGATTTTTCTGTGAACTTCCACGGACTTTTAAGTCTCTTAATTGCGGGATTGCAGCATTTTGAGGAAAAAGAGCACCCAACAGCATGTGGGGGAATGGTGGGAGGTAGATTCCTGAGTGCCTGAGGCTCTGGCTATTCCGGGATTGAACTCTGCTGCAGCTGAACGGGCTTTTCCAGGTGCGCGCAGCCCATCCCCGTGGAGGTCCGGCTGGGCGCTGCAGGGAGAGCGGGGCTGCACTGAGACCTTTCTGCCCAAGACGCTGATTTTGCCGCATAGGGTCCGACAGCAGGAAAGTCTTTAAATTGTAAACTTACCTGTTAGTACCATTAAGTGACTTCCGTAGAGTAGCAATCTCTCCAATACCTTGCTTAGGTGATCAGAGGGTTTTGGGTTATCCTGTGCCCCTCTCCTCCCGCCTTTTATCTTTAATGCTGCCTCTTAAAAGCTAAGCTATGGTACATGCTGTTGCTTTAGGAAAACTTGGTGTTGATGTTGTTATCTCTCCCGAAGGAAATGTAAATATACTTGTTTCATGTTGCTTGTGAAAGGATGNAAAACAAAATGAGAGGCAAGGAAGGTGACTCCCTGGTCCAGGCCGACAGGCTCAGCCCTGAACAGGGGTTAAGCACAAGGGTTAAGTCAGGCTGAGAAAGTTGGAGCTGTTCACTCTGGAGGAGAGAAGGTCGCATGGAGATGTCAGAACTTTCCAGCATCTGAAGGGCACCTACAGGGAAGCTGGAGAAGAACTCTTTGTCGATAAGACAAAGAGTATTGGGTACAAATTGAAAGAGAGGAAGTTTAGTTAGGAAGAAATTTCTTAGCGTGAGCAGTGGAGCCAGAGCCCCTCTGCCACAAAGGGGCCAACAGGTGCCTTCCCTCTTCCGTGCGCCACCACGGCCCCGCACACCAGAGCGGCACGCAGCCCTCCGCAACCCCTGGCAGCCGTGTCTCCTGCGGACCCGGAACCCCCAAGCGCAGCTGCTCACCCGGCCCGTGCCGCAAACGAGCTCCCAGAGCGCCCTCATCCGCAGGGCGACGGGAAGCGGCCGGGGGACGGGCGGGGAGGGCCCGCCGGGCGCCCACCGAGCGGCCCCGCCGCCTCGCCCCGGCACGGGCGGGAGGGAGGAGCCGCTGCGGGAGGAGCCGTCCCGCGCCCCGCCTCCCGCCGTCATCTGCCGCTGGAGGTGAGGGAGCTCGGCAGAGC